>OOFC01016659.1:5126-16735 GCA_900323345.1 Pseudochromis fuscus
CCTCAGGTTCAAGTGTCAGACCCGCCTCCTCACTCCTCCCTTAATATCCAAATATGGTCATTTCTGGCTTCAAACAATCAACATGGCGACGTTCAAATCCTAAACTCCAATAGGTGATGTCACGCTTGGTAAGTCCACTTATATTTACAGTCTGTGCTTTCAAGCCATACTGATCACAACATCTACCTTTAAATTAACTCATGTAAAAATTCACTGAGCACAATATAAATGGTCGGCAACAATGCAGTGAACCACCAGTACTGGAAATATGAAGCATATTAGGGTTCAAGCTGGATGGGAAAGAGAGGTTTGAGGTAATGTTAACATTAGTCAGCATCTAGTTGAAGAATAAAGAAGAAAAACAGATGAAGAAGAAATAGAGACAGAAACAGAAGCTATTAAAATAAATGTCCATGCATGTGCAGTATACTGTTTGCAAACTACTAGGTCAAAACTATGAGTCAAAAGGTTGTAGTGCCTCACACCATCGGTTTTGTTCAATTCAAATGTAGATGAAGCAGCAGAATGAGACGGACTGAGAGGTCCTCACCTGGTTGTCCAGGTAAACAAGGTTCCTCTGAAGGTGATGCGACAGAACATCAGTCTGCAGGAGCCACAGGAGAGGGACGAGAAGAAGCAGGAGAAGTTGTTTGGAAGATACAGAAGCAGAGAGGAGGAGGAGGAGGAGGAGGAGGAGGAGGAGGGAGACGACAGAATGAGGGAAAGAAAAAGGCAGTGAAAGGTACTTCTCAACAGGATCGAAGAGATCACAGGAAGACAAGGAAGAGGATGTGACGATAGAAGATAACTTGAACCTTAACAACAGTTTATTTGTCAAAGGCTTTGGCAGAACTATCCAGTATCACCTGTCTGTCTGTAGACCGGTTCAAAAATCAATTATTTCACATTTTTATATACTACTGCAGTGCTTCCCATGCTTTTTGACCTAATGACTTAAATTCTGATATTTGGACATAAACAATGTTTTTTCTCTGAGAATTATCATGCATGATACAATGGACACATAGTATGTTAATGTAAATCCATATTTTGTACTGTTTTTCACGTACATCAATGTGCTGTGCCAGTGTATATGTGAACATCATTAGCATTGCACTGTGGTTCATAGTGGATTAAAATGCTTTTGTTGATACCTCATTTGTTGCTTGTTTAGTTCAAGAGTTATAGGGCAAAACATTATTTAACTATTTAACACCTGAGCCTCCAAATTTCCACCTGGACTTTTTAGGCTTATTTTGATTTCAAATTTAACATGAAATCTAACATTCATGAGCAATTGCAGTGTTTTTGTTCACTAAAACTTTAACATCAAAATCTGTTTTTGTGTTTTTCTGCTGTTCTGGTTTCATCATCACTGTTATTACACTCTTACAACACGTAGTATATTTGCCAGCTTCTGGGAGAGGTGCTGCTGAAATTACCGTAATGACACCATATTCACGGTAAAGTGCAACATCTCTGCTCTCAGGAACCGTTAGAATATTTCTGATTGCGTAAACCATGACATAATTACGGTAATCCAAAGACAAGGAGCCGTTTCTTTGATGCTTTTAGCTGATTGCATTGTGAAAAACTTCAAGCTCCATGAGGCAGAGTTTCCCAAAGTCCTACATCAAAATGGTTGTTATTTTTGGCTTTTTCAGGTCAAAAAGCACTGCAGTAGGATATACAAATATGAAAAAGTTGATTTTTGAACAGGTCTAACCTGTCTGCTGATAGGGTTGAATGAGGGGGGAAAAATGTGTTTCCAGCAAAGCAGGACTATGAGCCATGACTGATGACCAGTGCACAAGAAGAAATATGGCTGGATCCTGTGACAGTTTCAGAACATATTTGCATATTTATGTGGATATGATGTAAAAAGATTCACAAAAAGGACAGTAGCTCTTTCTCTGTAACTATAGAAGTACCATATTTTCCGGACTATTGAGCGCTCCTGTCTATACGCCGCTATTGAATTTATTCGAACAGTTTCATGTGGTCCACTCTGACCGGGTCTGATGTGACGAGGCTAAATGTATCGGCGGCACGGAGCTTGCTAGCTTGTAAAAAGCTAATGAGCTTCGTGCCGCCGATACATGAGACACACCGGTGATTAAGCTGCAGGGTTCAATGCGTCGGAAAAAAGTAGCCGCTTATAGTCCGGAAAATACGGTACATTATTAATATTTATTGCAGTGGCCAGAAAATGAGACACACCCAAAATTCTTTGCAAATTCAAAAAATTACATTAACGGCAGAGGAAAGGCAAAAACTACAACACCAATGCAAGTGATGCAGCAGAAGCTTTATTACCATCATGAGGATCAATGTGTGATCGTCACAAAGAAGCACTGTTGTTCACTGGCTTTTTCTTTAAATGTCTTTTTCCAGATTTTCTACTTTAATGGCAACAGCTTTCCTCTTTCATGAAAACAGTCCATCTGCTCCACTGTCAGCATCCATTGAGGATGCAGTTGTGTTGCATCTCTTCCATTTGTGTTGTAGCGTTTGTGTTGGTACTTGTTTTTTTTTTAGATTTGCAAAGTGTTTTCCTGGCGCTCTCACAGCCAAAGTACTTTATTGTAAACATTCAGGCAACTATTTTCCCATATGATACATTAAATAGCCTTATATAGTTTTATGTTACATTATATCATCCAGCTCCCAAAAACATCACTCCTCATTCACGCTGTTAGCATATCCTTCAAAACGAATGCTACGATTGACCAGCCTTTATACAGTAAGCTGAAAACACATGAGGGGATGCTACAGTGCAAATTTTGCATTTCAAAATGCAAAATTGTAAACAGCACAATATCCGGCATGCTGCACACCTGCTCTGCATGCATTAGAAGATCACTTCCTGGATCTTTTCCATGTAAGGAAAAGCTACTATGCTGTGTTGAAAATCCTCAGGTTAATACAGAAATATATGCAAATAAAACACAGATGGGTTCAAACCTGAACATATGATGCACAGCAAGCCGAAAAATGCCACAATGTTTGATGCATCAGCTCCGATGCATCCCTCCTCACTGGAGTCACACCTGTACAGAAAACCCCACAAGCTGCATGCACAGACAGGAAGTAGTGCCCCATTTGCAAACACTGTTTTCACACAGGTACAGGGGTGCAAAAGAAAGCCTGTAAATTGAAGAACCAACCCTCAACACCCAGAATTACCCAAACAACATTAATGCCACCACTATGCTCCAAAATAAAATTGCACTTGGTGTGTTTCACTTGATATAACCTGCAAGTTATCAACTGTTTTAAGGTGATTGCGTGTTGTGAAGTTGACACCTTAATTTGGCTGAAAAGGTTTTGGAAATGTTTCTGTGAATTGTTGCTGCAGGTTCCAGAAATCAATTTACATCTCTGGAAGTAGCCACTTGCTAAACTCGATTCGAGACTCTTTAGCATTCAGCCACAATGGCTGTTAGCTAATCTCTTTTTGCAGGGACTCTTGGCACATACAGTTAAAAAAACACTGCCTTAAATAATACTTCTATGTTCACCACCTTAGCATAGCTCGCTAACTCAACGCAAAGCTCAGACTGACACAAAGTGTTGACCTGAAAATGACACCAAACCTGATGGCAATCCGAGTCATAAATTTGGTATCGATCAGTTCTTTAGTTGTTGCCGTATATCCATTTAAACTATAAATTTAAACGTACATTGATGCTAGAGGTACTATCGGGGGGCCACCAACAATAATAACATTTCAGTCTAAGTGCTGATCCAATGAATGGAAACTGCCATCCCAAAAAAAAGTGGCACGCTCACAGAAACTTTTCAAAACACACCAAATTCAATCTAATTTGGAGAGAACCGCCCCACACCAGGACCCTCTGCTGGCAGACACACAAACACAAAGGGTTCGGGTTTTGAACTGCTTGGCAGGGGAAAGCACATAAATGCGTGCATGCACACACACACACATATACACTCCGTGCTGACCTTGGCGTTGGGCCCTTCCAAACCCAGGGCCATTAGCTGAGCTACTGTGTGTTCCCGCAGGCTGTTGAGCTCCGCCTGCTGCCGGCGGAGCTTGATCAGCAGTAGCGTCAGCTCCTCGGGCTGCACAGAGCAACACAGAGGAGAAGAAGGAACCACTACAATTGTTTTTTTGTCTTTTACAACACAGAAATATTGAAATAGAGGCAACTGCACTTCTAAAAATGCAAGAAGATGCAATGAACCAACACTAGGCAACATATTGTAGGGTTGTAGGGTCATGAGTGATATTCTACGCAGATGACTCCATTGTTTATGTTGAACATTTCAGCTTCAATATCATCTGTCAATCGGAGAGAAAGTTTCCAACTGATCTCACAACTTTGCCACCAATCACTGTCAGTGAACTGTTAGGTTCATTACTTATTTATGGATGCACACAAACACGTCTGCAGACACTCCCACAAATATACGTCTTAGACACACATCTGTACACACTCAGCTTTTCATCACTAATGATACAATGGGGGGAAAAACAAAGACGAAATAGTAAATTGCAAAAAAGCTTTTTGAAAAATGACTGGACAAATTTGTCTCATCAAACCATCAGGGCACTCAACCGCTGTCAAGCAATCACGGTGTTACTCGCAGCCCGCTTCAAACAGAAACATCAGTCCTCGCTTCATTTTGAGAGCAAAGACAGTTTCACTTGTTCTGCTGCAGTGTGTGTGGCGCTGTCATTAAGAGACAATAGCGTCGTCCATAATTACACTGGTCCCACTGAGAAAAGTGAAGCAAAGAAATGAAGTAACAGGCAGCTGACAACAAAACATCACTGAGATAGACGTGTGTGTCGACGGGTGTGTGACTCAGCAGCAGAGTTTACTGAATGCGGACAAACTGTAGTATGGTGTGTGTGTGTGTGCGGGGGTGCAGTATTACACTCACCGTCTTGCCTTGCAGTGTCTGTGGGGTGATGGTCTGTGGAGGGACGCCGGCGGCGATGGATCGTCGGTCAGGTGGGTAGCCGTACTGTAACAGAAGAAAATCTTGTGTTTACTCGTTTTATTTTCCATGACTAATAAAACCTGGTGTCTTCCAGGTGTTTTTTGTTACATGTGCCCCGTTTAGCCTGTCAGATGATCTCAGGTGTCCCTTGATTGATGCAAATTTTTATATAAATATTGTGTTAAAATTTGAATTATTAAAAAAAAATCAATAGTATGGGGCACAGTGGAGTTTGCATCTTCTTCCTGTGCATGTTTGGGGTTTTTTTTAACCATTCATTAGTTGTTTATTTCAACCATTTGTTTATCAGTTTGAACTATTTCACACACATTTAATTAGCTAACTGTTCATGCAGTCTTTCAGCTACTTAAAGTATTCAATACCAAACAGGTAATCTATTACTTGTATCTATTTCAGCAATTCATCCAATCAATTCAATACTTTTAGATGAGTAGTTTAGCTAGTTTTTTGTTGCTAATGGCTATTTAGCCACAATTCTTTCAACTGTTTATTTATTACTATAAACCATTTCAGCAAAATACCCACATGTTTGATAGATTTTCTATAACTTATAACAAAAAGTGTCAGCAATATCCTTTATCCATTAGTTTTAGATTGGTTTGTTGCTATTAGCTGTTTAATGAGCAACTGGCTAAGTAGCTTTATTTTATCCATAATTTATTAGATTTTGGGTAGAAAATACAAAATAATGGGTAAAAACTACAAAATCTTGGGTAAAAACTACAAAACCCAACATGGAAAATATTGGGTAAAAATGACAAATTATCGGGTAAAAAAGACAAAATGCTGAGTAGAAATGACAAAATGCTGAGTAAAACACTCACAAAACACTCACCCAACATTTTGCAGTGTATAAAGAGCACACACATACAGACTCCATAATATTCATCTGGCAAAAAAGACTAAATAAAGTAAGAGTGAGTTGCATGGAGGAAATGACTGGCAGTGAAGGAAAGAAGAGGATTTGTTGGTAATTACAGCAGAAACATTAGAGATGCTTTTTAATGGCATTCAATCCAAACCTAAAGGAACATCACTGCCTTAAAAGAGGAACATTAGTAAAATGGGAAAATAACAATAGGAAAACGTCAGCCATAGCTTCATGCTGCTATCTATTTGCCAACATCTGTTTTCTTTGTTAGCAAACACAGAACAATGACTTAACTCCATCAATGTGGATGTAATTAAATTCAGCCGCTACAGTGCTTTACAAAGGGATTTATCCCACTGAGGCAGAACACTGTTGAACTAAGCAGACAAAGGTAAAATAAACATCATCTGTTAAAGTCATTTTCATCTTAAATCTGACTTCTCCAGTACAGAAAAGATGGATTAGTATTATGGAGGAGGTGGCACCTGTCCCCAGAGTCCTCAGGTTCACTCCAACTTTGTGGTAATTTGACTGATTGCAAGTTTGTGTGGGAAAACAAAGTTAACGCAACACGAACACACAATGAAAAATGAAGTGATAAAGGGTCTTGAGGCAACTCCTGTATTTTTACCTAATCATATTATTCTTACATTGTGCATATTTTAAATAAATTTCCATTTAATTAAAACTAAATTGAAGGTGGAGTGTTCGAGCTTTGTTTTTGTGGATTAATGCATCCCTGCAGTACTTTTAGTTTTTAAAGGAATATTACGTGATAGTAGCACTAGATTACTGCTCCAGCAACTACAAATGTGTCAATTTAATACTATTACACAACTTTGAAGTGTCATATGATCATCAAGGATGTATGTCTTTCTACAGATCACCGACTGTATGCAGGGTTTTGCGGATTTGCATTTTGAAGCCAGGAGTTTGGAACATCGCCATGTTGGTTGTTACGTAACCATATTTGGATCTGAAGGGATGAGTGATGAGCCAGGTCTGACCCTTGAACCCAATGTGTTTGAGACTGGAGTTCATGTCTGGTCTCATTGGAGACCAGATCTGTCAATCAAACTCACCATGCCCTTAAATCTTAGTCTCTTTTAACATCTAATATCTCTGATAAATGATTTTCAGATGGACCAGATCACAGAGAAGTAGAGTTCACTTTAACTAATGACATCAGAATGACTTGTGGAGAAACTGTATTGACTGAATATTTCAGGATTGAAAATGACAATTTTTTAAGTCAATTTGAGCCAGAGGTTTGGTATTTGAATGTGGCCATGTTAGATTTTTTGCAGGCAGAAATTACTATATTTGGATATGAAGGGAGGAGTGAGAAGGCGGGTCTAACGCTTGGACCTGAGGACACTGTCCAATGTGAAAGAGACTGGAGTTCAGCTCAGGTCAGAGCTGTCAATCAAACTCACCACGACCCTCTTAATCCTAACCCTTTAACCCCGAACATGACAGAAAGTGACATGTGTCAATCAAATCACTTTAATTCCTCAGCCATTTGCACTAGCGACGTGATTCCTGCTGATTCTGAAATCCGACACTACCGTAATGTAGGTAATATGTACAGAATGCTGCACGTCACGGCATGACTCCATTCCCCTGTATTACTGCCATAATATATGTAATAAATATCAAAAATATCAGAATCAGCTGGAATCATGTTGCTAGCGTAAATGGCCGAGGAACTACGGTAATTTAGTTTATGCTAGTCACTCTGTATCGATGGCGATATGCTTAGAGAGTTAATATCTACCGTATTTTCCGGACTATTGAGCGCACCTGTCTATAAGCTGCTATTGAATTTATTTAAACAGTTTCATGTCTTCCACTCTTACAGGGTCTGATGTGACGACGCTAAATGTATCGGCAGCACGGAGCTTGCTAGCTTGTAAAAAGCCAACCAGCTTCGTGCCGCTGATACATGAGAAACACCGGTGTTTAAGTTTAAAGCGTTGGAAAAAAGTAGCGGCTTATAGTCCGGAAAATAAGGTACTTACTGTTGAAATAATTTTCAGATGGACCATCAGTCTAGTGGCCATCAGTGGTACTGCACTTTTTTGCATTCCCACATTGACGTCACCTTTGAGACCCAGTTGCTTCCTCTGTTTCTACATACAGTCTATGGTACAAAACAAAACTGTCGTTCCAAACTCTGATAGATTCAACATTGTCGGAGCTCCTCCTTCTCTCTGAATGCAAAGCAGAACATGTGCCGCCCGGTGCATTAAGGTGAGCTGTCTAATGTGTCTAGCGTCGGTGAAAAGTTGATCTGAGGTGTCACAGCGGCTGACAAGTCTGGGAACAGGGATTAGGCCTCGGCTTTACACCTGCGGCATGAAGACTGGACTCATCGAGTGAAGTTTGGATCTCCCACTACTCTGCACCCCACCGCTCTCTCTCTGCGGAAAATCAGAAGGAACATCTGTGGACCCTTCAGATCCAGAACTGTTCCCACAAGCTGACGAGGATGTCCTGAGTGGGTGGGGGTGGCATGCCAAGCACATTTAGTGAGTGTTTGAATAGGAGACAGCTGTGTTTGGTATAATTGTCTTTCCTCTGGATGGAGAGATAAATGGCAGAGCTGTAAGATGACAGTGTAACTTCCTCTGTGAATTTCAGCTCTGGTTGTCAGGATGGCTTCGTGTTTAAAGGAACCCTTCATCATCTCAGCTTGCTGGTACTCTTCAAACCCTGAATCAGATTTCATTACATCTGTGTGATAAGAGGTGCTGACACTGTACCTACCCTATGTTTATGCTACACTGTAAACATGGGAACGCTCTGGAAACTCTACCGCTCACATGTGGTACATGAATGATCAGCTACTTGTCGATTGAGACTCACTAAACGTTTGTGGGATTCTGTAATGACCGCAACACATTTCTTTTAATTACATTACATTGTGTAAGTGTGTTTATATGTTTACAGTTTTGCTTTTTTTGCTCAACCAGAGATTTGTTTTTCTTATGGGTTTGTTGTGCTGAAAAGAAGTTTCTTCCATATCCAAGTCCAGGGTTCAGGACGGACTGTTGATGCTGTACAGATCTGTGATTTGCTATACTGGACGATATACAGTAAATAAAAATAATTTGGCTTCTGTGAGAGTGCAAAATGTGAGAGTGCAAAAAAGTGCAATACCACTAACAGCCACTAGGTGCTAGCTCCAAGTGACCTCAATTAAAAAATGGTCATTTATAACATGAAATACACAACTTTTTCCACAAGTAATTCTGATGTCATTAGATAAAGTCAACTCTTCCTCTCAGTGATCTGGTCCATCTGAAAATCATTTATCATTAAAGAGATATTAGGCTGAGAGAAGGGGAGGAGTTAGGGGCGGGACTAGTTGGATTGACAAGCCCCATCTTCAATGAGACCAGCACTGAAGTCAAGTCTCATACACAGTGGGCAGGGATCTCGGGTTCAAAGGTTTGACCCGCCTCCTCATCCCTTCTCTCATATCCAAATATGGTCACTTCTGGCTCCAAACAACCAACATGGCCACGTTCAAATACTGATATCTTGGCTTAAAAACAGGAGTCCAGAATCCAGTGGGTGATGTCACACGTCATGCTTCATCCATTTCTATACAAAGTCCATATTTGAGACGGAAAGTGGTTGCCATGGCAAACAGCAGATTTGGTTCTCATTAGCATAACTTTGCCATTTTGCAGAACAGTTTCCTCTACTTTAAAACTGTTTGGGACTTTTTCATCGTCACAAGTCAAACTAGTTCACAAAGTGCTGATTCATCCCATCAGCTGCTGGTAAATCTCTGTATTTGGTCAGAGCTGAAGAAAGGATCAACCGTGGCTACAAAAACTGCATCGCTAGCACACACTTAGTGTAATTACCATCACTGCCAGAGGAGGGAGACAGAAGCTCTTCACTGCAGGTAGAAGCTACAGTGTGATGATGTTATACCCATTGAATAGCAGCAGCCTGTGGGGGATACGTCGGTAAAATTGGATGTTCTGCATTGTGAATTGGACCAGAGTTGTTGTTGCTGAGTCAAAATACAGAACTTTGATGTAGCCATGGTGACAAGTCTGATCTCACCTCTTAAATAATCCACAGGCACATCACTCTGATCCTTTTCCTGTAAAGCCGCTCGAGAAAATACCCTGTGCTTGTCACTGGGGCTTAATGTATAAGTACATATTTTGCATGTTAAATTTTGCTTGCAGAATAGTATGTTACAAGCTACAGTATCTTAAAGGTGTGATGGTTTTTGTGGGTTTGGATAAAGCTAAAGGTTATCAAGCTGTAAGCAATGAAAAAATGAATAACACTGAAAACTTCCAACTAGTGAATATTACTTCCAGTGTCCCTCAAAGTTCAGTCCAGGGTCCCATTCGTTTTTCTTTCTGCAGCCATTACCATCTGCAAACATGACATCTGTTTTCTTGCTATTCAGACAACTCTGCTTTATCTGATCATCTGTGGTGGTGTCGATGATTACACTTGTGTGTGAATGACTCAGAATTTTCCTTCAGCCTGCTGCCTGTTAAGAGCTTATTATAGAGTTCTCCACAAAGTTTTTCACATCACAGCCGCACTCCAGATGATGCCAGTAATCTTTTCATAGTTGAAGTACTTGCTAACTTTTCCCCAGTGATTCTGTATTTACTTCAGATGCCCCAAACACCAATCGATGGGGCTGGAAAATGAAATCAGTGCAGAAGTGCAAAAAAATAAATAAATAAACCCTGCAGTTCCTCTAATGTCCACTTGAGGCTCCAACAGTGAGTCGATCCCATAGACTGTATAGAGAATGAAAAAGCTAAGGTGATGTTACACGTCGGTTTGTGGACTCCATGTGGACGCCATGTTGGTTGCTTGAAGCCAGAAGTGACCATATTTGGATATGAAGAGAGGAGTGAGGAGGCGGGTCTGACCCTTGAACCTGGACACTGTCCAACGTGTATTACACGCAAGAAGTTCAAGTCGAGTCTCACTGGAGACCAGGCCTGTCAATCAAAGGAACCACGGCCATAAAGCGTCCTCTTTCTGACACCTGCCAGCATCTCGTGGCCTTCAGGAGTGTCCTGCATTGACCTCATTCCTCTGTACAGTCTATGCTCAGTCTCCACCGACCTCCATGTTAAAATGTCCAACTTTACAGCACCACAGTTCTGGTGTCTATGACTGATTTTCTGCACAGGGGATGCATTTAGGTGTGACTCACCATTTTCAATTGTGTTAAGACTTAAAATTCTGCATAAGTAAGGATGTGGCCAATTTGAGTGACAAGTGGGAGTCGTCACAAGAAGCTAGCCAGTCAGATCCGCCCCCTTTGATCTTGGCCAGCCCCTCCCTCTGATGCAAATATGGTCACTTCTGGTTCCAAAAAAACCCAACAACCAAATGGTAGACAGTAGTCATTGAGGGATATCTCTGTGGCTATATCCATCTTCTACCTGTGTCTGTGACATGACCCTGAACTCTGTAAGTGTCCGTGTAGGGTGAAAAACATGCACCTCACTTATAACTCAAGACTAAGTTATTTTCTCAAACTATTTTACCACCTCAGAGCATGACTTCTGTTTAATTTCTGAGAAAATCCTCTAGTTTGTTTTCAGTGCTGCTACTTAAGTGCTTTACATGCATGTCTCTGTAGTAACTGTGCTGTGTGAGTGGCGAACCCTTTACCTTGGCGAGATGTGTCCTGTGCCGGCGGTCCAGCGTCGAGTCCCCTCTGAAGACGGGCGAGGACACCTCA
>OOFC01016660.1:10237-22646 GCA_900323345.1 Pseudochromis fuscus
AGACGAGATGAAGATGCTCGACACGGAGTGAAGGGTTGAAGAGGAGGAGGAGGAGGGAGGAGGAGGAGGAGGAGGAGGAGGAGGCGGCGTAAAGAAGTGCAGCCTCACCGAAATAAATCTCAATACTTTTTTAATGCAAAGGAGCTGTCTGACAGAAACAAATGGCTCGCTGCACTTTTGGCCTTTCGCTCTTAATCAGCGTTTTAGAGAAAGTGCTGAAATCAAATGTGTCGCTTTCTACCTGACTTGTGCTGCCTTAAAAGCTTTCAGATTTTTTCCCCTTCTCCTTTTTGTGGGGATTCAATCAGCTGTAAATTCCTGAATACAACAGGAACATGTATTAAATGTTCTCCACAGCACATGCTAGTTCAGATCCACATTCCCATCACATACAGTCAGTTCCACACTGAATAATCCAGTTACTGGCTGCACCGCTCTGCTTTTCAAAATTAAGCCACTTAAGCGAACCTTGCGTCTCCGTGCTGCTGCACACGTGACGCCACAGTCCTCCATGTTTTTTTCTTTCCCAGTCAGTAATTGCAGGCCTCTTACAGCACTCAGAGAAAAGGTGATAATTCTGCTGCTGATGTCCGAGAATTTCTCTACACGACTCACAAAGAGCTTAAAGTCCAAGGCAATTACGCTTTCATAGGAACAAAGGAGGAAATCAAGTCCAGCTGCGTGAAAGTTTCTGATGATGTTCGTGACGAGGACCAGTCTGAAAAAGCTGTAGACCACAGGGTACATCTGTCCACGTGCAGCCCTCAGCATCACATCTGTCAGAGGATGTGTCTCTAACCAGATATTTACACAGTGCAGGTTTGTGAAGCTGGAAAACAGGTCAGTTCAGAGCACAAACTTCACCAAGACATAATCCAGCTGCTGCAGACTGAACACTGCTGCCCCCTGGTGGCTGAAAGGCAACATGTTCTTATTAAAACATGAAAAATAAAAAGAAAAACTGTGATAAAAATATTTTACAAAATAGATTACAGCATAAACTAATGATTTAGTGAATGGTTGAAGATTAAGGCAACATGATGTCCACCTTTTTCAACATATTTTACGTTGATTAATAGAAATAAATCCAGTAAAATGTTTGGTGGTATTACAAAAAATAATGGCACGAAACAGCATAAAAGTTGGTGCATTTAAATTTCTTTCAAAAACATAAAAGTACATAATACTACATGAATGATCGTGTTAATTACATGTTAATAAAAGTAGAGCAGGAGCTATAAAGAAAGTGATACTGGTTGAAATAACAACCAGGAGGAGTTGGTTGATGGTTGAAATGGTTCGTTACAAGAACTGGTGAAAACGAAGCAACAGCTAAAAATTGATTTTGATTATTGATATTGAACACATTTTTTATGAAAATGCATCCATATGTTCTTTGATTTCTGAAACCTCCTTCTATAAAGTGTAGATTTAGGTGATTGAGGTGAAAGACTAATGATAATAATAATAATAAAAAGCTGCATCCATTGGGACTTCACTGACTGACCTCAGGAGACTGATTGTGTGGAAGCAGCAGAACAATCACAGACCAACACCCACTGCAGCACTGATGTTACCTTCACATATTTCAACACAAACAATCCATACAACCAGCAGCTGAGCTGAGATGGAGGCAGGTGGTTCACTAGTTGCAGCTGATACTGTTTGGTGGTCAGGCCTCTGATGATGACCAGTAAGAGCAAACTTGTGCAGAGCCAGCACGCGTGTTGCAGCCAAAACACGCCGCAAATTAAGACGAAGTTGTTGGATGTAAGAGTGGACGAGAAGAAAGCGGTTTCCGTCGGGTGGCTGAGCGTCGGTGCCAGCTCTGGTGTCAGGACTCTCATCCCGGTGCCAGAGTCTGGCACCTGTAACCACAGACACGGTTCCTCTGAGGGGAGCTGCCAATGGATGATGGAGGCGGCTGAGGCAGAGGAACAGGACGCTGTGTGTGTGTGTGTGTGTGTGTGTGTGTGTGTCACCAGAACAGACAGAGACAACAGGACAGAGTGGGCTGCACCACAGAGGAGGAGGAGGCAGGAACTGAAAACACTTTGTCACAAAAACATCACAGTTCATGATTTTTTAATGAAATATTTGACTGTTGAAGTTGTAACTATGAATGACCATTCACTTCATCTTCTTTCCTTTCAAAATATAATTTGGGTTTGTTTGTTTTTTCACATAAAAAAGGTTCTTGAAATACATCCAGAAACTTTTATAATTTACTTCTTTTCATTTAATTAATTAAACTGTTTCTTTCAAGTTTAACATATGTGGCGGAAATTAAAACAGTGGTTGTGTCATTTCTGTGATTATGTCATTTTGATTCACAATAAAAACATTAAATAAATGTGTATTCATCAGTTCAATTATTTTTACACTTGTTGATATTTTTCATTAAATATTAAATCGCCAAAAAAAATACACAGGATTTTATATCAAATTAAAATTTTAAAGTGTATTTCAGCTGCTTTTTATCAGCTGTACCATCTGTCCTGAGATCATCCAGAGAAGCATCTAATGCAGAGGAAAACACTGTATTTGATAAAACCTGCAGCACAAAGACCCAGCGAAGCCAAACATGCTTCTTTCATCATTTTCTTCATGTTTTCAGATGAAGGAATTTGCTGTGAGTTAAAAGTTTTTCTCAGAGTAACAACAACACGTCGGCCTGAGACGTATTGTAACTGCAGGAAAAAGAAGAAAGAAAGAAAAACCTTGAGATAACTTCAAATCAAATATTTGACAAGCGCTCCTTCTTTAGTCAAGGTTTTTTTTTTTATTATTTGCCGTTTCATCGCAGGTCTGCACAGTTTGATCAAAAGGGTCATTTTGAACCGACGGAGGGAGAAACCACCGGTGACCAACTGTGCTCACAAGTACCAGGCAGAAAGCAGCTTTTATACTGATTGTGTCCTCGTTTTAATGTAACACACAAAAGTCTGAAATATCAGGATGTAGACTGGAGTGTTATGTATCACAGAGTTCAATAAATAAATAAACTAATAAAACTTCATAAAATAACTCAGTTCACAGACATTTCTACAAGGATCAAAAAGAAGATGACTTAAAAAGTGCAGCTCGTTACATGAAATCCTGTGTAATTTTTTATAATCTGATGTTTTATGAAGGACGATAACGTGAAAAATACTAAAACTGAAACTTTATGTAATTAATACATAATTAAATAAATAATGTTGATTTATTTTATCTGCTTTTATTCTTTTATTGTTTGGAATTTATTGTATTTTATTAATTTTATTGATTTTATTGTTTTATGTGCTGCTTCAATATTGTGTGTTTTACTTATCAGATATTACTTGTTTTTGTTGTACAGCACTTTGGTTCAGCTGTGGCTCATATAAAGTTGATTGATTGATTGATTGATTGATAATTAATTGTCTGTCTACTAAGAAACAAATCAATGTAAATTACAGAACCATTAATATCAACATCAGACAGGGATTCACAACATTAAACTAATGTTAATGTTAAATTAAAAAAATAATATTTGTGAAATGATGATGAATTTGTGATTTCAAGTCTTTATGTGAAAAACTAAACTTTAAATATCAGTAAAATAAAAAGTGTAAAGTCCATAAGCTGTGTTTCCAGTGCACTGTGGGTCTGTTTGGGCTGTTGGAGACGTCTCCTCTCAGAGCCTGAGCTGGATGGTGCTCAGCGCTGAGGGCTGATCACGGCTAAAGTGGACCATTCAGACATTTGGTAAAAACGCATTTAAGAGGCACTTAGATTTTAACATCTGCTCACGAGGACGGATAATCAAGTCGTGAAGAGGAAAAGCAGATCTGAAGAGCCCCCGTCTGAGAATGTGACTGCTTGGGAATGTGTGCGAATCCATGCGTATCCGCATGTGGATGATGCAACGATTACAAGAGCATGAGCTCACCTCATGGTGCTGAAAGCCAGGAGGCCGTAGAACAGTGTGTGCAACAGATTATAGGCAACATCTGGACGAAGAGCCACCGCTCGGCCGTCTGCGGCTCCTTTCCTCTCCTCGGCTGAACCTCCTTTACTCCGGCTGAGATGCACAAAAGAGAAAGCAACAGTGAGAGAAAAGACAACAGCGATACATAAAACATTACAGCCAGAGAGGCAGCAGGGTAGGTGGGTGGAATTCATATTCAGATTAGTCAGATTCCAGTAGCTGTTATTCAGATTTCATTAGCAGTTTGCACACAAGCGAACATGCAATGATGCACACCCACGACCATTTGTGTCTGCAGGAGTCAGCGCGCAGACAAATAGAGAACGGCCCGAGGGCAATGATGCCACTCCCACGATTTGGCCTCCTGCACCGAATCAGACGGACTCCGGCTGCATCTGAATACAAATCCAATCTGGCTACTTCCTTCTACGTGAGGTGGAGTAAACTGGATTAAATTAATTCCTGAATTGGCAAATAGCCCTTTGTTCTATGAGGTTAGTATTCCAGCCCTCCAACAGCAGAGGGCACGTTGATATGCTAATGTGATTAGTTCAATGCGGCCCCTCACCTTGCACCACAGGCAAGAGAAGCTTTGAGAGGCAGCTGGAGAATATTCTGGTTTTTTCCAGAGGATGAAGCAACAATATGGAGCAGAGGCTGACAGACATCCTGATCTCCTCCTCTGAGCTCAAACACTCTGCATCCTCCACATGGGGCTGAACCTCTTTGGACCAACTTCTCCAGAGAGGGACGTACACTAACTAACACTAACTTGTTAAAAACTGTCAGTCAATCAAATGCTGGCTGGTTGATTTGAACTGTGCATAAAAGATGGACGGTGTCACCGAGACATCACCTGTTGGTTTGTGAAATTTGAAGCCAGGAGTTTTGCAAATAAACTAATCATCAGCGTGTCCAAATATCTCCTCTGGTGATTGACAGCAGACAGATTTCTTTCCACGTATCAAAGGATGGACACCTCTTCCCTCTCCCAAGCCCCGCCTTCTCTTCATCTCCCGCCATCACCCACCTCAGGTTCTGCAGCGCCGCCACTGCCAGCACGCCACTCAGCAGCAGCAGGGTGAGGATGTAGGGGTACAGCAGCAGGGTGCCAGCCAGGCGCTCCAGCGTGTCCAGGGGCAGCAGGCCAAAGGCTTCCTCACACAGGTACAGACTGGCATCGAAATCCCTGCAGATGGAGGAGGGGAAATAAACCAGACTGCAGCACATGAAACCTCCAACCTGAGATCAACGAGGACAAAAACACAGAAGCTTTTCCCACTTCCAGGACGAACAGACAGATAATCACTTGCTCCAAATGAAAAGCAACAGTTAATTACAATGTTGGACTTTAAATGGTCAATAAATAAATAAATAAATAAATCACAAATAAATTACTCAGTGTTGTCCCTGCAAAACTTTCACAATAAAAGCCCTGTTAGGAAATTATTGAAATGTTAGCGGGCTTTTATTTGAAAACACGTAAAATGATGTGTTGGCAGCATGGTGCACTAATGGTAACATTTAGATCCTGTTGGAAGCTTTAAATCAAGGCTTTATGCAACAATGTTACTAAATCCAATTATCAAAGAGGGAATTAGAAACAGAGGACGGCTTCAAATAGCAACTGTAGCTGAGCTGAATAAAATAATAACTAATGATGATGATAATAATAATAATAATAATAATAATAATAATGATAATAATAATAATAATAATAAGGCCCTGGCAGCTATCTGAGAGCAGGACAGTGCAAATTTCTTCCAACAAACAATCAAAAAAAGAGCTGCAAACATGTCAGTGAAAAGTTTGCAGATTATCACTTGTATGAAAACAATAAATGACACAAAGTAAAACAACAGAAACATCAACATGTTTCCTAGAAATGAGCTGAATTCATCATCTGAACATCTGTCTGGTCTGAACATCGGTGACACTGCTTCTGACAAACATCCGCTCTTACAAGTAGCTGAACTGAGGATTGAGATATCACAAACTCGGTGCATGACTGAAGGGATGGAGGAGAAAACAGGAATCGAGGCTTGAGAAGAAACAGGTTTAAGCGAGTGAGAGAAAGGGCGACGGAGGAAGAGGAGGAGGTGGGGCGCAGAGTAAGCATCGCGTTTTCCACAGCCTCCTGAATAATTGAAGCAGCAGTTGTGTGGCGTTGGAGCTGTGAGCTGTGTTATCTGCCACCCCGGAGCAGCTACCCGGTGGCTGAGCTGCTCCACACACACACACACACGGTATCTGATCGATGGGAGGTCTGCTGGTGTTACCCCGCCATCTATTATTCACACGCACTAACACTCCAGGTGCTACAACACTAGTGCTTAGTGAATAATACAGTCACTCTGGATCAAGTCAAGACTTATGAGCGGGTGCAGACTTTGTGGAAGCAGCACTGTGTGGGAGCTCGTTCTTCTTCAAAATGTGGTTTTTATGAGCGTGATATCAAACTGTGTTCAATAACAAAATCACGTCAAAAGCATGTACGAGCATGTGTTCATACCTCGTCGGCCCCAAGGCGAACTTTGACTTGATGAATTTGAAGATGTGTTCGTCTGATCTGAGCTGAAGTGCTTTCTGTAAACACACACACACACACATAAGGTCACGGTGTCAGGACTGAAGATCAGCCTGTTGAGATGTATAAACACGTGAATGAAGCGAGCAGAGATCATACAGCGAGGTCACACCATACCTAGTGTCAGATACATGAGGAGGAGGAGGAGGAGGAGGAGGAGGAGGGAGACTGCAGTGAAACAGGAAGGATGAAAAGAGTGGAAGGAAATAAAAGACAAAAAGAAGAAGGATGAAGACGTGAGGTAAGAGGACACAACAAGATGATGAAGAAGAAGAAGGGGAGGTGCACCTTGGCCAGGTAGTTGATGATGAAGGTGAGGAGGAGAACCATGGCGCTGTGGAAAAGCACTTTGCCGAGACGAACCAGCAGGCTTCCCGTCTTCAGACCAGTCTGCAGGAGGAAACCAGAGAGGAATGTAAACATCAGTCACTGGTGCTGTACTGGTTTCCACTCAGACATGTGGGTGAATCCTCTGTCAGACGTCAGACACATGCTACTCTCACATCAAAGCTTCTTCTCAAACTGTTACAAACCTCAGCACTTACATCAGCTTCTCACAATGTAGCTATTTATTAAGTTACTGTTATTTGTGTTTGACTGATGTATTTCATGTTTATAAAGTCTTATCTTCCCCACAGCAGGGAAGCACCTACCAAACTCCTACCAAACTCTAATTAGTAATCACAGTAATCAGTAATCACAGGTACACACCTGGATGCTCCCTCACTGAGGAAGAGTTTCAGCTGAAGCTGTTCTCATCCAGGACAAACTAAAGACGTGAGAATCTATCTGTTTTATTTCTAGATGGATCTATTTCATAAATCTGAGGGAAAATTAATAAGTCCAGTAGCAATTAGTCAGTTATTGTAGCAAGTCTATAAAAAGTTCAGTTTAATCTGTCAAAAGCTAAAGTGATGTTGTTTTATTGTCTTTTATTTTCATGTATTTGATTTTATGACATAACATCAAAACACTTGATTTTATACTTTCATTTCTTGTTTTGAAAAGTGCTACATAAATAAAGTTGTTGTTATTATTGTGAAATATTTTGGAAACAGCAAAGTTTTTGAAAACTTCTGGGAGATGTTGTTTGATCAGGAACAAGGAGCTGAGGCGACTATTTGTAATGTTCAGCCCTGATGTGTTTTGTATCTTCTGATACCATGAAATGATGAAGACATGTGCAGATCTGCTGTCACCAAAACCTCACTACAGTCGAGGTTTGCAATAAAGGGTTAATTAATGCACCATGGCTATAACAACAGAATACATAAGTGATGCACATTAAACCACAGGTGGGATGAATTAATTAGAAGAAAGAAAACTTCAGTTTTTCTTCACAACTGATCCAAAACCAAAACTTACACAAGAAGCAGAGGATGTGATTGGATGTGTAACCACTTGTGTTTAGATTTGAGATCCTGAAACTAATGAAAGCAACTCCACGCTGTCCACTGCCAGTGCTGAAGGGACCTGCTGACACAAATCTGCTGAAATCTTCTCATGATGATGCTGAAAGTCTGAGGTCATCAGATTTGTAACTTCAGGACGACATCTTTACAATGTACAGTTAAAATAAAAAAGTACCAGATGATGTTGTGCACAAATTATTTAAAGCCTGAGATGAATATTTCTCTCCCCATTTCTGATTCTCCACACTCCTCCACCTCTCTCTCTATTCTCTCTTTCATCCTGTCACATTAAATGTTTCTGTAATTGTTACTGTGATACGATCTGATTTAACTAAATTACATTTAGAGCTGACAGGAAAAGTGTCTCCAGCATACAAATTGGAATTATCTTCTGCCGACACCGACCGCGGCGCAGGCCTCTTTACGTCAGCCGACACGCAGGTTAATCTCCCATCTGGGTTTTGTAAACAAACAAACAACCACAACTGTCTGGATGTTTTCTCTGGGCCACTTTGAAAAGTGTTGTATTAATTTCCTGTGTTTTCAAATCTTGTTTTCTTCTGATGTGAAACTCTTGTTCCCAGTTCACATCTCTCCCACACACACATACCTGGCAGTGTCTGACGAAGAGCGCCGCCACGATGAAGCTCAGGACCAGAGATCCCAGTATCATGGAGTTACAGAACTGGAGGAGCCACACACTCAACAGGCCGCTCACTTGAACGAGGTACAGAGTGGTCACCTGGGAAATGTGATGATGATGATGATGAGTCTTGAGAAGAACATGACACTAAACACAGACGTCTGAGCAGTGAACACTCTGTGGACCTGAAGTGCTGCTCTGACAAGTGATGTGTTTCTTTAAGCTATTATCTGTCTGATATCAGCCAACAACATCTCTTCAAGTGAGAAGTGAATGACGAGCTGTGACAGGGCCCCCACACTTTTAAAGAGATTATTTTTCGGGATGTATTTTGTGACTTCAGGCTGATGTGACCGACGGGAATCACGACACTACAGAGCTCACAAGTTTTCTTTAAAACATGAAGCACCGTGTAAAACTTTTACAGGATGAGTTCAAATATTCACAGTAACAATCAGGAGCCTGATGGTCTAAACCAGTGGTCTCCAACCACCGGGCCGGGGACCGGTACTGGTCCGTGGGGCAGTTGTTACCGGGCCACACAGAAAGAATAAATAATAAAAATATAACTTCCGTTGCATTGATTATTAGAGTCTGAAAGACATTTTATTTTGAAAGGAACGGCCAGATTCTCTTCAGCTTAACTTTTGCCTCCTGACACGTCAACACGCTTGTCTCGGTCACGTAATAAAACATATCACCTATTACGTATAACATCAGATACGTTAGCAAAAAATAAGCCCGCAAACTAGCGAAAATGAATAAAATACAACTTTTTATGCCGGTCATGTTATTTTATTTTCGCTGTATTTATCTGCCACACCTTGAAGGTTGGTCCGTGAAAATAATGCCGACATTAAAGCGGTCCGTGGTGCAAAAAAGGTTGAGGACCACTGGTCTAAACCACTTGTTGCAGGACTCCCAGCGTTAGCTCGCCGGCCAATTAAAAGCTCCCATTATGTGTAACACGAGCTCTCCTCCTCCTGCAAGTTATTTATGTTTAAAAAGTTGGAGCAACAGTTTCAACATCATTTCCTAGGACAACTCAGTGGATTTCAGGACATTTTACATGTTTCCTTAATTTCCAGGAGTTTTCCAGGACTGGAAAATGGGTCTAAAAAAATTCCAGGTTTTTCAGGACACAAGGGAACCCTGTGAGAGTTTTGAGCACCAGAACTGGGCCAATCAAAGCCCAGGCACAAATTAGGAACCATCCTGTGTTTTTTGACGTCTGTGGGAGTCGTGGAGGTTGCACAGGTTAAAAAAGGAACAAGGGCTTTGGGAGGAGAAAGGTGGAAATGTGCCTGGCAAGGGTGAAGTGAGATGTCCTCGTCAACACAAACGACATTGTGGACATACGTGCTTCGTAGTGGTCGTACTAAAGACGTGAGCAGTCTTGCAGGAGGTGCACGGACGCCGCACTTGCATTCACGTTCATTTGTTTTACTTGGTACTTTGCGAGTGCGTCCGCAGCACTCCACAACATTTGCTGGCATTTTTTGCACGTTCACAACCCCTAGAAGAGAGGACGGCCGGCTGGGACCGAGGCAGAAAGACAGCTAACAGCAGCAAGATAAATGTATATAATAACAAAACAAACGTGGTGCTAGCTTCCACTTAACAACACAATGGATCTTTTAAAATATTTAAAGCTGTAAAGAGACAGAAAATGGATTGATAGATAATTTTATCTTTACTTGGAAAGGGGGGCATGAGGACCAATGTTTGCACAGTTAAAGTTTGAAGTTCAATGTGATGAGTCATCACAAGTCAATCTGAAGTCAAGTCTAAAGTTCTCAGATTTATAATTTAAAGACGACTTGAGGGATATATAGGGAGAGTTTATACTTAGATGCTCGCTCTGCAAACACCCAAGAAGCAGCTGCATCCCCTTTGAGTAGTGGACAAACATGTAAAATAGCTGCAGTGTTACAATTGTTTCGGTTTCTTACACTAGTGAAATAAGCAGAATTCAGATTTCACTTCATGATCTTTTTTTAATGTGGCGAGCGCAACAAATACAATTCCTTTCACGTTCATTGCACTGGAGTGAATAAACCTGAGAGATGAATAATTCAGCATCAGAGCAAATAAGAGCAGAGATATCTGTGTAGCAGGATACCACTGGAGGTAAGTGAGAAAATACAGTGAGCACTCTCAGTCAGCCAGGTCAGAGTTATCCAAATATCCCAAAATAACATTAAATCTTCAGTAACCGGACTTGGATGTAGATTCTTGGTGTTTTGCAGCTCAGCAGAAAGGCTCGTTCAGGACTCAGAGGGACTGAAATCTTTGTTGGGTTGGTATCAAGGTCATTGATACCACCTCGCTCATTAGTGGCTGTTGTAACGACTGTAATTAGAGGCCCTGAAGTGGGAACCTCCATGAGATCAAATGTGGATGTTTGTTGAATCTCCTGTGATGAGATCAGAGGATCACATGGTTGGTGGAGGATAAGTGGTGCTGCAGACCTCCTCCTCTGTTGAGGAAGAGTTTCTCGTCTTATCACAGATGGCCTCCTTCACTCATCTATCAGACCACCATGCGCCTCTTCAGTGGTACTTTGTTTGCTGATATACAGATGTGTGTATTCCTGCACTGGACTGATTGGTGTGTGTTTTCCTGATTAATCGATTTTTGCTTTGGTGTGTTACTGGGTTTAAAGAACAAAGGGATCAGGTGGTTGTAGAAAATCCTCCTGAGTTTCACTGATGACACTCATGGACTGACAATGTTGTTGCTTTTTCCATCACCCCTGCAGTGTTAGAGTCTTTTGGTGGTTTTCACATCACTGCTCCTCTGAGTTGGTGTGTTGTCATTACCTTCTGGTGTTTTCTGACCATTGCTGCTTGTGTTGCTCCACAGCTTCATCACAGTTCTTTATACCATTGTTGATATGAATTATGTTATAATGTGAGTTAATGGCTTGACTGTTGCCCGTGGTAACACCACCATGAATGCTACTTGTTTCCCTTTTTTCACACATATTTCTGATATATATCTAAATACCTGAATGAGTTTATTATCAGGTGTAGGCCAAATTGCTCATGTTCTAGTTTGAAGTCTAATGGAGAGAAATGAGTATTTAAAATCTCTTTATGTGAAGTTATTCATGTTGAGAAATGGTGGTGGGATTAAATAGGTTTTCTTCTTCCCACTCCTTCTGTAAATGAACAGAATTGAATTTTGTAGTTGTAGGTATTCTGTTAAACACTTGAAAAAATAAAATCAAATCATTCTTGGTGTTAGCGCTGATGGAGATGAGAGGGCCGACCGACTATTCTCAGTCCTGAGGGTTAAAAGGGGGCATTTGTAAAACTGTTTAAAGGACAACTGGAACTGATTGACATGATCTGCTATTACTCTGTGTTATTCAGTTCATCCCATGAATATTTGATATTTCTGGAGTATTATCAGTACCAAGAAAACTCTGTGGACTTACTGGACCGTTCAGGTGGAGCCAAATGGAAATAATCCCACAAACATGAACACTTCATCCAGCTACTGAGCAACTTCACCTGCATCAGTGCCAGAACCTGCAGGATCTTTATAACAGATCCCCGGACCTGAGCCTTTAACCACCTGGTCCTTGTTGTGGTCTTACCTGTGTAGTTGTTAAGAAGTCGGCACAGTCCATGGTGTAAATGACCAGAGCCTGAACCAGCAGAATGAACTGGTTGAACTGCCACGTCAGACAGAAGCAGAAGGTCGTCACGTACATCAACCACACCATCACCTTCTGGGAATGAAAACACACACACAGGCACGCACGCACGCACGCACACACACACAACCGTGTTTGTAGCTCTCTACTG
>OOFC01016664.1:0-22018 GCA_900323345.1 Pseudochromis fuscus
CCGACCAGCCCGAGCCCGTCAGCCGCCAGCGAGGAGAAAGAGGATCTGGAGAAGCTGCACAGAGAGGAGGAAGACCGTAAAAAGAAGCTGCAGCTGTATGTTTTTGTGATGCGATGCATCGCGTACCCATTCAATGCAAAACAGCCCACAGATATGGCAAGGCGACAGCAGAAGGTAAGGGCCCTCGGTGCAAAGGCATAATTAATAACCTCATGATGACGAAATGCCTCCTTTCATATCGCAGATGTTGTCATTGATGACCTACATAAGCTAGAACACAGAGGGGGGTTTGGCCACTAGGCCTATCCGATAGCGCACGGATTCAACACAGTCCCAGTAAAACCACAGTTTGTTGTTTTGACGCAAAACGTTGAAATCCTCGGAGCATGACAGGATCAGGTAACAGGCGCTTCAAGCTCCGAATGGTGGAAGAAGTCATGGTGCTGCAGAGCTGCAGACTCAGTGCAGTCCATGTTCCTCCAATGCACAAGCTCACAAGTGAGATCAGTCCTACAGCCCAGCAAGCCCATTAATTGAAAGGGCGTGCAAGAGATGGTGGATGGCGGTTTACAACAGGACGGTGTCATTGTCTTTGTTGGCCTACATCTCACCGAAGTCCCGATTTACATTAGATATGCAGCTATATATGACTTTATGTCCTGCTTTCTTGGCGGACACCCAATTCCAACCGGTTTGCGCCATCACTTATCCCGTCAATTTGGCCTCCCAAGGTGACTTTTAGGCACAGACCTCTTGAGGAGATGTAGCTTAATAGCCTCTCTCCTCTGCAGATGAGCCGGCTCCTCTCGGCGGAGTTCAGTAAATTAATTGCATTAAAGAAACATTTTCCACGTCAACACATTTAATGTTTATACCATTTTCTTCAAGGGGCCCAGCTTGTGAGATTTACATACCTTACTGTTGGGGACAAGGCCCACATCCTGGTTCCACACTGCTACTATGGTGCTCCATTGATAATAAAGCCAGTTTTGGGTCATGGTGTCCTTTCTGTCAAAGTCACTATGCAAAGGCCCTATTGTACTAAAAGAAGGTTTAGTTGATTGATACTGGGGACAGCTGCCCCAGTTTATTGTTGTTGTTTGGTGCATTTTATTGGCACACCTGAAATACACAAATAATTGTTTGTACTCTAAGATACTTACAGGATTATAGTGATAAACATGCTTTGTGCTGGGCTACGTTTATACTCTGAAAACCCTGGTCATCACATGGCCAGAGGAGAGTGTAGTATCCGTTTCTAGTAGCTCCTCTCACGAGGCACAAGTTGCATTCATTGTAGTCGATGAACCTGCAGCAGCTTCATTCAGCTTGGTTAATCACAGACTGATCACATATCACTCATTGATTTGATACGCTGTAAATAACACTACCATGAAATTTGCCTTTGTGAGAGTTGTTTTTGTTTAAGCGGCAGACAACTCGTCTTCCTCCAGCCACTGTTAAGCCATATGGTTTGAATTTTCTGCTGACTCATGCACAAGTGCATGTGGGAGGCATAAACCACAGTGTTTCCATCTATTTGTTTGTGTGTAGTCCTGTTGCGCGTAGGTTACTGATAGTCTAATGCATGCTTAGTAATGCACTTTCATATCAGGCAGCCACAAGACTCTGCTGTGGGTGAGTGAATATCTGGACAAACAATCCGATGCTTGCTGTCAGACCAGGAAATCAAAGTGTGTCTGTCTGCCTACAGTCTGCCTTGAGTCTTTGATTTGTTCTAAATTTGCATCCATTGGCTTAAACCAATGGTTTAAGAAAATTATAGACCTCGTGCAGAATTAAATAGACCATACCATTTTTTACCACAGTGAATTGGTGTAATCCATTCGGCTGATGAGGATAATTCATTACACAGAAATATTTCCCATCAGGGAGCACTGAAATTTAAGTTGATCACATTCTGGCAGTTGTGTACATTCATAGTGTCATGGTTTTGTACAGTAGTCGTCATTTTTCTGTCATTTAATTATAGTTTAGTGAAGACGAAGAAAGGATTTATCATGCACTGCACCTCTCTGAACCAAGGATTTCCACTGTTGGTCCACTGGTGTCTCTCTGAGTTCCTCCCATGAGTGTGGACTCCTCACATGTCCATAAACAATGATTTATTCAGGAAATTCCTCACAGCGTTGGATGCACAATCTAATACGTAGCCCATTACAGTTTTGGCTATTATAGATTAGTCACAAAAATATGATGAAGCAATTTCTATAATAAAAAGACTTAAAGGCCTCAGCAAAACATGTGGAGCAGCTCCACGATAATCCGTTATTAGAAGCTCTGGCACACAAACAGCAGTGATAGGCTATCACAGAGAAACAGGCCAGGCTGCAGACGATGCAAGCTCCGCTGCTGCTCCTTGAAATGTATTGCCATAACCTTGTGAAAGGATAAACCAATAGGGCAGTAACAGGCAGTTACTTCCTTTTGCGGTCCAGAGGGGGGAAACGTATTATTGTTCAGTCTGAAATATGTTTTCTAAAGCAGCCATAAGACGACTGCTGCTGCTGTTCAAATGTTGGTTTTGTGTACGTGCATAATTAACTGCTGTCACGTGTTTGCATGCAAGGACGCACTTACTCTAATGTCCCCTCTCTAAGAATATGCTGCAAGTAAATTATTGAGGTTATTGACAAATGGAGACTGTGCTGGTGGAATTTATGAAATGATTGTGTCATTGTGATTTTCCTGGAGGGCAAAATCCTCCCTCATTTAATGGCAATAAACTGCCTAAGTTGCAAGCACAAAGGAAATAAAGAAGGGAGTGAGCATTTTTTGTTTTGTTTTATCGTAACTTGCAAAAAGAAATGTTTGAATTCAGTAAAGGATTTATGAAACTTTTTGTATGGCTAATTATGTTTATCTAATAGTTGATTGATCTGCCAGTTGCTTCGTTGGTCTGTCCTTTGGTCAAGAAAATAAATACATCCCAACAACAGTTTGACATGCCAGCGTGCTGCAGTAAGGCGGTGAAGAAGGTAAACAATATAGCTGCCAAACATGTCAGTGAGCTGCTCAGAGAACCACTGTGCACAAGTATGGCCTGATACAGTTAATTCCTATGTGATTCAAAAATGTAGTCAAAGAAAATACAATGATTGCAAAAAAAAATTCTAAAAACATTTTTGATTGATCAAGGGCACTTTTTTTAAAAAAAATCACTAGATCACCATTAAAGATTTTTTTCAATTACAAAGTGTGATGCCCCAAAGATAAGCTGACCTAATCAGCTCATCTGCCAGCAGGTTTACTTAATAGAGTTCCTCTTGGCTCAGCATTTTAATACTATACAGTACGCCACGGACACTCCGAGGGAGAGGAGCCGTGAATTGTGCAGCAGGGTTTGTGATGTGAATTTAAAGTAGACTGAAATGCAAATTGGGGATTCTTGGATGAAGTTTGCCACTTTGGTGTTTAGTACAGTTGGCAAAGAATTTTGGGAGTCCCTTTGTGAACAGCTTTTTACTTGAGCTTTGTTTCTTTTCATGTTCTTCGTGATCTTAAAACATAATGCACTCATTGACAATGTGGAGCCGACTTGTCTGCACAGGTGCCTTTATTGGATGATGTAGGTGTCAGCTCTTTCTCGGTGGTATATGAAGGCTCGTGGTGTAGAAAGAGAGGAACATTAAAGCTCTTTGGTAGCCAGACATTTGCACAGGTAATTAGATCACTTAACATAATTATTCTATCTTTGCTGACGTCTGTCGATGCATTAAATCTGTGAATGAATATGATAATATATATGAGAGTAATGCACATTTATCTTTCAAGTGAGTGTGACATTGAAACTGATGAATAAAGAACACTAACACTGTGATATAAGGATGAAAACAAGAGCAAGGTACAGAGGGAGTTGCAGATAAAACTGACATCATTAGAAGAGGTACAATTAGAAATATTAAATCAATAATAAGAATACATTCAAACTGTTCTAGCAGTACACCATTTTCATTATTTATGCACTGCATTCTTTTAAAAATCAAAATCTGCACAGAGTATATCTTTGTCACTGGAGTGTGTATTGCCCCCGTCTCTTCTCTTTTTTTAAAATTAGAAATCAGAAACCCTTTTACAAGGTTATATTTGAATGGTGAACATGAAGATACCACTACTGCTCATTGTGGTCATGAAACACAATCACATGGACAAAAGAGCAGCACTAAACTGAGAACTCAAGTGTGACACTGAAATCATTTGCATTATTATGTAAGATCTTTAACTGGTGTTCTGCTGAAAAAAAGACATCCTTCGACAGTAAGAGATGCTTCACCATCGGTGTCAAAGTCAAACGATGAGCTAACAATAAAACATGTGAATCAGAGTTTGAAAGCTGGTGCTGGAAAACGTTATATTTTCCTGTTAGGTAGCACATTTGGTAGCAACGCGAGTATAGAAGAATAAAGGTGTTCATGAACTGTATACATGTGAAAATGGATTCAGAAAGGGTGACAGCTGAAAAGCAGCAGGCGAAATACCCCCTCACCCACAATCTGTGCAGCCACGTGTAACATATCACGGCTTCACAAATTAAACATCGCTCCTGTCAGGCTTCAACCCAGAAAGCTAAAATCTTATTTGTTAGAATACTAACAATGTATTTTCCTAAAGGTTTGATGACTTTCAATGGAGACAGGATCACATTGATTCATATTTGGCTTGATTATAATCCGGCAGTGTGGCCTGATACTCACAGGGCAACCACGCGCTCATTAGAAAAGCTCCAGAAATGCAAATTTAAAGCACAGCGCTATTGTATGTAAATGTAAGGAGTTTATGGGTGGCATGGGTGGCATCATTGTAGAGGATTATTCCACATAGGTGGGCAAGAAGCATCTGTGATCTGGCCTGAAAGCAATATCTGACATAGAAATGTTTTTCTCCTCCAAATGCTCTCTCACAGAATACATGATGTGCTTGTTAATTATAGTCTAACTTGTGCGTCCTCATAGAGCCCATGTAATCTTGTCTCCCATCCAACTGATAACCATCTACAGCTGACGTTTGTCCAACCTTAATCCTGATGGTAACGCAGAAAGATCACTGCTCTCTGACATGAAAAAAAGATTTGTCGAGGGGAGGTCATTGGCTGTGTACTAACACTGTGTCCATGGATTGAAGACGATTAATCTGCATTGTTGGGTGATTTTTTTTTTTCTTGATGCATAAGAGATAATCCCGAGCGAGATTGATCAAAACGGACATTAGATTTACATTTAGGACTATTACTATGAAATCCATTGATCTTATCAGGATTACCAAATTTAATTACCAATACATTTATTGGTTGTTTTAATGTTGAATATTTTTTGTACAAAAAATAAAAAAAATCTGAAAAAATGCACATACTTCAAATTGAAATCATCTTTCTGACAGGTTTAAAAGAAATAAAAAATAATAATAATATGCAGTCATACATGACCAAGAACATCAGCAAGCATTCACATTTTAGCAGTCAGAACAGTGCTTATTTTGGCTTTTTTGTTTGAAAAATATTTAAACTTAATTGAAACAGTTCCCAGGTAATTTTCTTTCAGTGGAATGATTGATTATTTGACTTGTAAAAATCTACTGGTAACTACTGGCCAGTCCATTGGATTTGTGTTAGAACAAATCAGCCAGGTTTAATTTCTGGAATTAATTTCTGGCATTGGCATGAATGCTGCAAAAAAATTAAAGCATTTAGAATGAATGTCAACCTTTGAATAGTCACGATGAGCTGAGATCTGGTAGATAGCTGGAGCGACCTTGAATAGATCAGTGTGCTGGAACAATAACAAAGACTAAAGATGCCTATGTGAGGCTTACATATTGACATACTGACAAATACATCACTCAGTCTCATCGATGTCTCTACATGTGTCGACCCAAGCAGCTAAATCGATGTAAAAAAAAAGTTAGTGTCACGTTTCTCTTTTCATTTATAATCATGTACTTCCTTTTTACAATTGTGACATTTTTTCACATAATTGCAAGATAGTCTTCTCGTAATTATGAGATTCTAAATCATAATTATGAGCTGTGGAAGTTGTAATCACGCCTTAGAAAACTTCTGTGAATCTTTTGATGAACACGAGTGGCTGCGTGTCATCACACTTTTAGAAATCTTTGTTGAGTCTTCTGTGTGCGAGATGTGAGATGAAGGCAGGCAGGCAGCTGCTGGTGGTCATTTAGGGCTCCACACTTTGTTTGTGCTAATGTGTGTTGTTATGTTGAACCCTGCGAGCGGGAAAGCACAAAGAGGAGAGAGACTGAGCGAGAGATTAGTAGTGGTGATTTTCCACATTAAAGACGGTGGAGAGACCATTACTGCAGTCCTCCATTGAACTTCTCATCCCTCGGTTCTCTCTGGTGACTCTCACTGAGGCATAAAGAGCACAAACAGCAGCCTGGAGCAGGAATGAGGCTGTATGTCAGGTACACACTCACTCTGACTTTCTTATCATTTGTTTTCATGTAACAATTCTTTAAACACAGTGACTACACTCCACACCTGACAAACATCAAATCTGTTTTTTTCTTTCAATTACCTAGACTGATGTAACATGGGAAGTTGTGGTAAACACAGTCAGTAGAAAATGTTTTAGAAATGCTAATGATATGAATAACCACCTGAGCCTCAAAGTATCCACCTGGACGTTTTATGATTATTTTGATTTCAAATTCAAATTTAACCTGCAAAATCTAACAGTCACGTGCAATTGCAGTGTTTCTGTTCACTAAAACTTAAATTCAAATTCTGTTTTTGTGTTTTTCTGCTATTCCTGCTTCGGCGTCACGGCTGCTTTTCCGGCTTCTGGGAGAGGCGCTCGTAAAATTACCGTAATGACACTATATTCACTGTGAAGTGCAACGTCCAGGCTCACAGAAACCATTGGAATGTTTCCGATTGCGCAAACCGTGACGTAATTATGGTAATCCAAGAACGCATGTGCAGACTTGCCGCCGGCGCTATGCTCGAATGTAGAGAGTTAACCCTTTAATTCTCATTAACTCTTCAACAGTGTAGCGTACATAAAGCTTATTGAACATCAACAGTTATCTGAGATAATCACCTTTAAAAGCAGAGAGAGAGAGAGAGAGAGAAAGCGAGCGACATTACAGAGAAAGACAGTAAGTGATTTGTGATGGGAGGCTGGTAGAAAAAGGATTTATGTCTCAGACTCTTGATGAGAGTAATGCACCAGCATTGGAGATACCAGCCCACAGTCAGCTTTGTGTGCTCTAAGTAGTGCTGTAGTGCTGCAGTAGGTGCTTTTTATTGAATGCAAATTAAAGAAAAATGTACTTTATTACCAGAGAGACATTTTTTTCAGCTTTAGTGAAAACACGAGCTAATAAAGTGGCTTTTTTCATACTTAATCTCCTCAGCTGCTTAAAAATGATTTTGCCACACCCAGCTCTAATGAAATACAGAGAATAAATAGATTTTGTTAAGAGGGCGGTTACAGCACACTGTCACATACAAGTGCTGCAACTGATGTTTATTTTCTGGTTAAATAACTGAATTATTTTTCAATCAGTTGCTTTGTGTATTAAAAGTAAGAAAATGGTAAAGCAGCTCAAATCTCTTGTCCTCTATTTTAATATTGCAGACACATTTTCTCTAAACTAATTTATCAGTTTTTTTTTTGTTTTAGAGTTTAAGTCTCATAGGTGCGACATTTGTCTTAACCAAGTGTGAATACTTTTATTTATATATGAAAATCTGGCAAAGTCATTTACCACTTTAGAATGATTCATTTTCAAATATAAAATGTGTAGGCCAAGTGCATTGTTTTTTGAATTTTATTGTTTTGGATCAAATTTACGCAAATTATCTAGTTGATTTCGCCCCCTCTTACTCTATGGAAGTTCATAAATCCATTTATGTCCTATCATGGTTAAGTGAGTGTAATGAGGAACCAGCTGAGTTGTACGTCTGCTGAGAATAAGTTGGTGGTGTAATAATGGATGACTGTTGCAAGAGGGGGCTTTGCTGGTAGTGAACATATTGTTCTCCTGTATATCAGCAGTGCCACAGCTTATGAATGCGACAACAGTGCGAAGCTCCCTGTTTTAGTCTTGTTTGCTGTGTGTCAGGCTCTGTCTGCAGAGTATACACCTGGCTGTGTACTAACCCGGTGGAGTGCTATTTACTCACACAACGTTGTGTGTGTGTCTTCTGAACAAAATCTATGTGAGCACGTCTGGTTGGGAATAATAGCTTGTGCATCTGTCTTTGTATAATTGTAGTTTTGTGACCATAGCCACTACACAATGCTGGTGTTTTGTGTTTGATGAGGCCTGCTGCTGGTAGATTTTGTGCAGCTGTCATGCAGTGCTTGCTCCCGTACTCCTGTTTGCTGTTTACTCAGATGTGGGCTGGTGGTGTCATCTGCAACATGAATAAAATGTGCTTTGTCTGGTGCGAGGATCCACTGGTGCCATGTTTGTTTAAAACCAACAGAAACATTGGGAGAGGATTCTTCTGAGCAAACACATCGTCGCACAATAAGAACATTTAGTTGTATGATAAACTTTCATCAATTTATACATTCAATATCACCCTCTGTACATTAAATTATAAAAGGTATTTTCACATTAAACAAGTCTAATGGTGAGTACCTACATTTTAGACTATCACATATAATTCAGATCATTATTTTAATGAATTAATTACAAATGTATTTACAGCTGACCACCACTGAAAACTGCCCATTTATTTTGCAGCCATTTAATTTTGGAAAACAGCCTAATTTAACTTCCACTTTGGATGTTATATAACTAAAGGAAGCTCAAGTGTGAGTCAGCAGAGCACAGGCTTTATTTCGCTGAACTACACTGGCTACAGTATACAGTGCACTGCATTCAATTAGCTAATTACTCCACTCATCACAGCACTGCACGGACAGCTGATAGCTCACAAGCTGAAGACATGTTGATTTAAAACTTCAAAGAGATAAACATTGAATTCAAATAGGATCATAGCATCATATACTGTATCATCACTGAATCACAGGTGCTAAGTAACCTGCTGATGCACTGCTTTTTTTTTTTTTTTTTTTTAAATATATGATACAGAGAGCAAATGAACACATTACAACACATGTACTCTTTTGAATTGCTGCAATTGCTTAAAAAAATGGAGATATGTTATAAACTGTATATTTTAAGTTGATATTAGTGTTTTATTCTTGTACTGTTTTGGAATTAATGCACATATCCCAAAAAATATATCGTAAAGCTTTACTGTCCAGGCCAGTATCTCTGCTGATATTTTAATGTTGATGAATAAGAAGAAATTCCACTATCAAGTACTTTTAAGGTGATTTGTTGTCATTTCGTGCTTTACAGTGTGACACGTTGGTTTTTTAAAAGGTAAACATCATGTTTAGTATGTACAATACATCAGTCATAGTTCTTATAAATAAACAACACATTTATTAAGCAGCAAGATATGTTGGGCTTCATACAACAGTAATTTTTTTTATGTACATTTGAATAATTTTAGGCAAACTAAAAAATGAAGAAATATAAGATTCACTATTTCCCCATCTGGCAGTGTGGGGTTATTATGTTAGACTCGATTAGACTAGATTACAACACCTATTACATTTCTTTTCTCTTCACAGTCCGTGCACATTTTGTTCCTCTTATGGATTAAAAAGTATTCAATCTCCTTTATTTTAATAATTTCATAGCAAAAGCATACACCTCTTCTTCTTCTGCCTTAAAATCATACCAAAATGGCCACATATATTAACTGGAAAATACAGGGAACTGAAAATCATTTTCAGTTCACTGAAGAATCACTAAAGGAAGCTCACATTTTATAAGATATGTGCCTGAGGGGATTTAATACCATGAATCCCTGTTAGAGGCTCAATAGGCTTTAAGATACAGGCCATACATTTTAAAATCACTTGAAGCAAAGAGACATTTCCAACAAAGAGTATTACACAAAAAAATTACAAATTGCACAATGTTTAAGTGACCTGCACTGCAGACATTTATATAAATAACTCTGGACCAAAATTCTAGTTTTACAGCGATCGCCTTGTCAAACTGGAAACTCAAACCCACCTTCTGTTTAAACGCTAACAAAGTTATTGTACATGTCTCCTCTATTGATATGTGAAGGGTGATTAATGTCACACCCCACTTCATTGCAAGCAAATGAATCACGGCGTAACACTGCAATCTTGATAAGAGCCACAGAGAGAGAATCAATATGAGCAAAGCAGGAAAGTACGTCTTGGGAGAGTCTGGAAATACTGATGAAAATGGAGGCGTTTTCGCTCCTTCATCAGCTTGGTTTGTAGTCAACACAGTTCTCCAATCAGCGGCGAAACAAAGAGGAAGAAAGGGGAAAGTCATGCATACTTTATGTTTTTGAACGGTGGTTTGAGGACACAAGTGGACACATTTCACCTGGATTTACTGCCGGGTGCTTCACTGTCACAGCTCCAACTAGACACACGCACACGCATGCACGCACATGCACACACACACACACACACACTCACACACACACCGAGTTAGCAGCTTGCTGTGTTGTCACATAAAGTCAGATCGGCTGAGAGAAGCTGTCAGCAGCAGCCACAGTATTATTAGCTCTGACCTTTCATGGTAAAATCTTCAGGTAAAACATAAGTGTGTTCTGCCGCTGTTTCAACTGATATATCCTCACTCTTTCATTTTATTCAAGTGTTATTATAAGTCTTTCACAGCTACATGTAAAAACGTTAATACGTAATTGAATCCAATTAATTACAGCTAAGACTGCATTACAGATGACATCACAGATGACAAAGAAGAAATGTAAATGATCACATTATTGAAGCTGAGTGCAGTGAGTTTTTGTTTGAAAAATGACTGAAACCATTAATAGATTTTTGGAAGAGTTGCTTGATTAATTTTCTGTTGGCTGACTCCTTGATTAATTGTTTCAGCCCTAATTACAGCTGCTCATTAATATGCAATTAACACTGTCAGAAATCCATTGCATCTGTACAACATAGACTATTACTACAAACAGCTTTGCTGTGTGTCCACTTTAAAGCTATGTAAAGTGCTTAAAGGATATGCAGCAGTGTGGATGACCTCAGGTTCACTGGCACAAGTGTTGGCTTTGCCCTGATGCATTTCAGTTAGCTTGGTTCAAGTATGTTTTTTTTTTTTTTCTTTATTCAAAAGTCCAGCAGTCTAAAGAAAACCATCTCAGGGTATATTTTCTTATACATTACACACACTGCTCATGCTGTTCTTGTGGTGTAGTTTTATTTCTCCCTGTTGCGAACTCCTCACTCAGTTTCTCACATCAGGCCCAACACATGAACAGACTCTCGTTCATATCTGTTTCTTTTTCTCAGATGTTGTCTCCACATTAAAAGGCTCCTCATGAAATGCCTCTGTGGCTGAAACTGGAATGACAATCTCCTAAATTAAAGTCAGTCTGTACATTTCACATTATACATTATAATGTACATGATAACCAAAGACGATATAAATTGAAAACTGCGTGATGTATTTTTTTCTCAGCCTCACTTTCAGAAATGGACAAGCAGCAGAGGATGTATGTCGACTTCAGCCTACATACATCCCCATAGACCAGATTCATTTGCATATTGGAGTTAATATTAATATTTCTCGCCTCAGGATGTTCCTTGAACACCTTTATCTGTTAAACATAGCAGGGATACACTTTGTCTTTAATCTTACATCTAGCTGTTGCAAAGACGAGTAAACCTGAAACCTTGAAGCACAAGTATTGATCTTTGATGTTGTTGATGTGCTGTTTTATGTTGTAAGTGGAACTTTTATGTTTGGACTCTAAGTGGTGTATCACCCTGAGATTCACCCTACCACAACAATTGTGAAAGGGGTGAAGTAGGAGTAATGTGTTTGTGAAATGACTGGTGAAATCCACACTATAAGATGGTCGGTGTTATTTTTACCGACAGTAACTGGGATCTAGTGATTATTCTCTTGTGAGCATATAGATATGATTATACATGTATTTGGATTTTGGCCTGAATACCTAAATAGTTTCTCACTTTGCTGTAGCTCTACTAGTAAAATCTTTTATCACATGATTCATATTTTCTGAACATTATCAACGTGGGGTTTGGGTAATAAGATGGACACACAGATGGTGTTGAGATTGCCTTACAGGCACATGATATGTGATAAATTTCCATCGCACTCCTACACCAAAGCCTGTTACTTGCCATGTGCTGCTGAACACACACTTTACCACCCCAGTGCTTGTTTAATATATACAACAGCTTGAATTGACTGAAGGCATTTGTCAGAGGGAGAATGTCAGTCCACTGGCCGTTAATTCACTGACCTTGTAACCATGGGAGAAATCAATCCAAGGACATCTGGACCTGCATGAAGATCAAACCTGAGACAAAGGAAGAAAATATCACACATGTGTATACGTTGCAAATACAAAAACATATTAATTAGTGTGTCTGGTAATTATTTAACTGGTTCAGTATCATGTTGTGATATATGTGTTGTTGACATCAGGATGTCAAAGTGCAGCAAAGGTCTGGCACGTGTTGAGTCGGCTGATCATAGGGAGGCACCTCCTCTATTTGCAGATGATGTTGCCTTTTCGGCTTCTTTGGACTGTGATCCACAATGCCCACTGGAGTTGTTTTCAGCCGACTGTGATGTGCTGTGTTGGATGAATTGCTCAGTTCAGGTGTGGAGTGGGGTGTTATCCAGGTGGAAGATTTCAGGCAGTGTGGGGTATCATTCAGGAGTGATGGTAAAAAGGATCGTCTGATGGCCACCGTTAAAAGCAGTAGCTGTGGTAATTCAGGCTTACAGCACAGTCGTAAAGACAGCTCAGCTGTAAAGCAAAGCTCTCAGTTTAACAATCTTATTCCCGCTCCCACCTGCAGTCACAATCTCTGGGCAGTGACTGAAAGAATGAGTTTGTGGATACAATCAACTAAAATGAGGTTCCTGAATTTACTCCATGTGATAGCTTGAGGAGCTCAGGGATTTTAAAGGACCTCATTATCGAGCTGCTGGATGATGACTGTCTGAAATGGGATGCAAAGGTAAACCTATAAAAAACACTGAAGAGATTACCCTTCTCAGCCGGCTAGGGAGTGCTTAGTGTTCCCGTTGGACGAGCTGGAGAAAATTTGTGAGGACAAGAATATTTTGGCAAATCTATGCTTCTTGTGGCTTGTGTGAATCTGACCAGGTGAATTAAAAAAACAGATTGAATATTATTCTTGTTTGTGCTTGTTTTTAACATTTTCCCGCTTTGTTTGTTGCTGAGGTGTCCTCTGTTTGTGTTTCTTTCCAAAGATAAGCAAGCAGCAGCTTCAGCAGACCAAGGATCGCTTCCAGGCCTTCCTGAATGGAGACACACAAATTGTGGCTGATGAGGCATTCATCAACGCTGTGCAGAGTTACTATGAGGTACTAACACACCACAGCCACTTCATATCCAAGCACAAGGACTTTATGCTTTGAAATGAGTCATTTTGTATTATTGTCACATATCTAATTCATACATGTGGATCAGTGTTTTTTTACTATACAAATGCAGCTCAGTATTCACTGTGATGTACTGTAATTGTTGGTGTGTATGAACACTGTCCTCTGTGTTAATTCTGTGTTCAACATGAAGCCAGTTTTCAATCCAAAAAGTCCAAAAAGCACTTCACGTTCCTCTCGCAATTCCCTGTCAAAATGACGGGATCCAGACAGCAGAGTGGTAAAATGGTGGCTGAGGCTTTTCACTGCACAGATTATGAGTCAGAGCATGTGGTTGACACAGCCATCTTTTCCATCCTCACTATTCAATCTGCAGATGGAAAAGTCATTATTACAATGCATACAAGTATAAAAGGCATCGCACATAGTGGGGATATGTTAAAGACCTAATCCATGATGGAAAAAAATAACCCATAATGAAAAAGTGAAGTAAGAGATTGGAACTGTCAGGAAACACATACATAATGACTTTTTCATTTAAGTTAATTACAAGATGACCTTCAAGCTATGAGACAGCTAAACAAGAATTTATTATTTATTTATTGTATTATATATTCAATACTTATGTGAAATGCATCACAATTCTACGTCTGGAGGGTGATGAAAATAATAAGAGCTTTACCCCAAAGTCTGAGTATTAATAATTAACAACATGTTGCACAGAGAGTCCTCTCCAACCGTCACTAGTGTCACAACAAACTTTTCAGCAAACACATTTTTATTAAAGGAGGAGTTTGACATGTGCTTCTTGCTACGGCCTGTCCTACTTCCACTTCTCTCTCTACGTATGTAGTCTGACAAAAATCTGTAAATGCCAGTAATAAAATATAATGAGTAGTATGCAGTATAGTGTGTAGTCCTTAATTTGTATTTTTTTTTTGATTGGCCAATATATTGAGATCCCATTTGTCGAATGGATTACATTTAGATGCATTGCATATGGATACATAGTTGTAAGGATATTTATAATTTCCCTTGAACAGCTAAGCTGTTCAAGGGCAAAATACTAACACAGAAAATGTGTTTGGTGGCTTGAAATCAGTATGAATAACTGCTTATGATAAGACATGTGTTTGCTGGATTTGGGGAGACACTGGTGATTGTAGAGAGGCAGAAACCTTTACTCCTGCCCCCTCTTCACTTGGTCACACTGCACTAACATGATGTGCAGCCACACTATTAAAGTACATGTTTTTGTATTAATTAGTACCTTTCTGCAGTGAGTAATCTGATTCACTTTATCAAAAAAATAAATAAAAATCTTGTTCACTAAAAGTGTCATTTCTACTCAAACAGCACAGACCACCATTATCATCCAAATGACTGATGATCACAGGTTACTCTGTGTATTCTCTTGGATAAACAGCTTCCTAAATGCTGGGGTCTTAACATCTTGTAAAGTCCATCCTGCAACCCTGTGGTATTCACTGAAACATACACCAAATAACAACATCTAACAAATAAATAACAATGAACATGTTTCTGTATTGTTTCAGTACAGTAGCTTTGTAGCCATGATGTATGCTTAAAACAAAATGTGACTGTCAAAGTGACAAAGCAGTCAGCAGCCAGTTGATGCTGTGACAATATAGACTTGTCTGCCTCTGTCTGTTAGTCTGTCATTAGTAAGAGACAGGATGACTGTGCTGAGTCACAACAATACATACATGTCTCTAAAGCTTCAATGCAAATGTAGTCAGTTTTGTTTGAGTGATAAAGAGATATTTACTGTTTCAGACAGAATGTGTCAAAAAAGCTTTTCACATCTCTTATTCCTTGTACTCTATTCTTAATATGAGCATTTTTCCACAACAACTAGTGACACTGGTCTCTCACAATGTAGGTGTTCCTGAAAAGTGACCGTGTGGCCAAGATGGTCCAGAGTGGCGGGTTCTCCGCCAACGATTTCAGGGAAGTGTTCAAGAGGCACATTGAGAAGCGTGTGCGCAGCCTCCCGGAGATCGATGGTCTGAGCAAGGAGACAGTGCTCAGCTCCTGGATGGCCAAGTTTGACACCATCTACCGTGGTGATGAGGATCCACGCAAGGCACAGCAACGCATGACCGCCAGCGCGGCCTCTGAGCTGATCCTCAGCAAGGACCAGCTGTACGAGATGTTTCAGAATATCCTCGGCATCAAAAAGTTTGAGCATCAGCTGCTTTATCAAGCCTGTCAGGTGAGTTTTCAAAACTACAACTGATGCTTAAGTGCTGGTTACTTTTTTTTTTTTTAATTATTTGGCTCAATTTCAACATTATTTTTACATGTAAGATCCTTTCAGAGCACGGATTAATTGCACTAGGATTTCTTCTTCTTTAAATATTGATCTTATTGCTTTAATACCATAACTTTGTGTCCTAATCTGTATTTCTACAACATACAACAACATGGGAAGTCTTTATCCTTGCTTGTGCAGAGATTAATGATAATAATAATTAATTAATGATGCTAGGTTTTCTTAGAGCTATAAATATTTGTCGACACGTAGTTGTTAGCTCTGCCATTAAATGGAGATATTATAGAAGCAAATAAGTCTCCTCGAGATATAACCCTTGGTCCCAGGCCAGCAATACTTCATTGTAGGAGAGATATGTTGAGATTGCTGGTGGATAATAGTGGACGCTGGGGTGCTTGTGTCAGACATAACTCTCCGTTCTTTGCTGTCTTTACTGCTCTCTGTGGGGAAGCTGAAAGCAGCACTAATGTAGTCTTTCTTCAGGAGCTTGATTAAAAGTCTTACCATGGCTGGATCTGGAGGAAGCCTCTGACACCCTTACATCTGCTTATCATTTAATGTATAAAGTACATAGCTTGTCAATTCATTTAGATCTAATCCACACACATTTTTGAAGCTAGCTAGGTCTCAAATTGATAAATTTCCTTGGATCAGGTGTCATTTGCCTTTTAACAGCTGCTAACGTATAAATCTCAGCAGATGGCATGAGTTGCTGTTAAACAAATTAGATTGCTCAGTATTGTTCAAATGTCTCAGTTGGAAAAGATCAATATAGGCTCTGTTCTGCGTGAGTGTTCATTAGTTAGATCCTTCTAATGCTGAGGTGCATTACATTGCCACAGCCTTCATCTCTACTGTGTGTGTTTTTTTCTTCTCCAAAGCCTTTGAAGATGCTTAACCTAGTTTTGGTATATGCTGGCAGCAGAGCTGTTAGTATAGGGTCAGAAATCTGCATGCAGAACATAAAACCATCTCCCTGAACAGATCCTACTTTGAACAATGCAGAGCTCCTGATGAACATTGAACAATATATGGTGAATGCAAATGCTGCAAGTTAGTACATTACAGGTTGGTTGAGGAGGCTTATGGCTACAGGTCACAGACTCATTTAAAACTGATTCACATTAATGAGAAACTGGCATATAAGTATTCATTTCTATTTCTGATTTTACTCCCACTGCTTGTCCAGCTCTTCTTGGTGTCTTCTCTCATTTCATTTGCTGTTGCAACGCATATATCAAGCTGTAATAATGGTGACTTTGAGCATCCCTCGGTATGCAACCACCCGCTATATATTACCCTCTACTAAATGATAAAATTCCAACTAAAAAGAGATGCGGCAATCCAGTCGGCACGGCTCAGGGCTGCTGGGATTTGATGAAAGGTTTTCATGGATTGGCTGGGATTCAGAGGCCATCATTTTTTAGCTGTTATCGCAGGGGATTTACATTTTTCGCAGTTACATCCAAATAGACAGGAAAGGAAGCACTGGTCTATTTCTGTCTCGTGCTGAAGTAAGAGCAGCCCCTGGAAATGACTAACAGACTGATTAGACTGGTAGGGCCAGCTGCTGCACCAGTCAGACTCTGAGCATGCTCTGCTCCCTAATGACTGGCTGCACAGTTATTTTGCTGCGGTGACACCAAGCATGACCAAATAACTGTAAGAAAATATGTCTGGTGTCTACGCCACGAAACCGTAATGGGTTCGACTATGTTTACAGAACTTTGTGTCCACTTATAATGTTTACTCAAGATTTTCTAAAATAACAATATTTGTCTTTAGTATGATTCATAGATTTTATTACTAGCTTTAGTAAAACAGCCAAAGTAGAAATCAGTCATACAACTGCAAACTTCCCAGTGAGGAAAAGTGGACTAACAAACACATGAAAAGTTTTATTCTCACATGCTTTGAAACAAAATGTCTTTACACACAGATCAAAGCACATTACATACACAGTACATACTGATATACACGACATTTCACACATTTTTCATTAAACTTAAATTATTCTAATTCATATTGATAAAAAAAATGAATGTAATAAAATGTAGGTTTTTAAAAGAATAATGATCCTTGTTATGACAATAGTTTTTAGGCTATTGAATGTTTTGTAAGCAAAAAAAAAAGAGTGAGTGCAGATGTTTTATAACGTGTACTACACATTGTTTCCCTGAGTAAATTTCTATCTTGTCAATACAAATTTTCACATCACAGCTTAAAACTTTTTTGCCTTTTGAATTACGTGACTATGGACTTCATATGAAAATACCAAATTATAAAAAAAAATGTGTGTATTAGTATTTATAATTTAGTTCTATCACACTATGCTGCTTTGATCAATGATTGGTCATTGAGGAGGAAACTATTGTTTTACAACTAGCATATAAGGAGTAGTCTGTGGATGAGCATGAGCTTTCATTAACTGTTTAAGCTCAGATTTGGTCTTCTCCATCTTCAAGAAAACTCTCTGGGTTTTTATTTGATCTAAAAGGGGATTAAAAAAATAAACCTGTTGGTGTTATCTACCATCAATCGTCTGTCTGGATGTAGATGTTTGTTCCACTCTCTGCCTCTTGGGCTCAAACACTAGTGTCTCTCTGGGTGAGTCTCATTGAGGTGTTTGCGTTGACTTTGTGTTTTCCTTACATTACCCAAACACATCTCTATGCTGAATCACTTTTACTTTTGTTTCAAGCTCTTAACCTCAACCTAACCCTGATCCCAACAAGTTATCTCTACAACGCCCCTGTAACCCACACCCCTACCCCAACGGTGGAGGGCAGCAGTGGGATTATGTGTTTGAAGGCAAATAACATAACTTGATGTAAGATTGATTTATGTCTTCAACAAACTTATTTTCTCTCTCTCTCTCTTTTTTCACCATTTGTTGCATTTCACTCTTTAACCCTTTGATAACAAATGTATCATATTTGATACATAAGTTTTGAGATTCATCATCAAAAATAATAATTAAAAAAGGTTCAATAAACACCCCGATTTTTAGAAAATTTGAATTTTCTGATAATTATTTCATTCCAGGCTTAACAGGATTAAATTTACACAATAATTTCAATGTTAATATCAGGAACAGTGACAGTACTTGACTAAAATAGAGTGCTTGTTTATGACAGTATGTATGTATGAATTAGGTATAACATGTAATAAGGCAAAAGGTCACCTATCATAATTTTCCACTGCATTAGAAATTTGTTGAACCACAATCCAATTATATTGAGCTCACTGTCAGACATGATTAAAAAAGTTTTCCCTTGAACAGCTGCAATTCATGGATTATCATAATTGATTAATTTTCTCTTGATTGACTCGTCAATTAACCGACTGATCATCTCAGTTCTTGTAATGTTATCGCATGCTTACAGATTCTTATTCTGAGGTATTTTAATCATCGATTCAGCCCGCTGGGCTTCCACTAACTAAAATTATTCCTTAATCTCAAGTGGCTGATTAAATTAACCTAAGCCTAGGAGTCAAAGTGAAGCACAGGCACATCAGAATGAGACTTTCCCCCCAAAAGAGTCATAAATCATGGCCTGTGGGCCCCCGCCCTCTGGACTGACAGACCATACTCAAATCAGCTTCGCCTTCGACAGGCTTTGAAGGAGGCTCCTCCTGTTCTCTTTAATTTGTCTTGTCAGCAACTGTTAGTTGGGAAATGAGGCCTGAGCTCTTCCTGGTTTAGCCTGTAGCTGATATAATTGCATAATGGAGCCTCTTCACTGCACACAGGATTGGGAGAGGATGAAAGCATTTGCTATGCCTGCCGAGCCACCTCTTAGCTGAAAAAAGCAGAGGTGCTGAAGTGCGGGTTGAAGCCTCACTGCATCTGTGTAATTTGGAATCTGGACAATGTTTATCACAAGAAAAAAATAAATAAAAGTGGCCAGTGTGTCCTTGATAAACATGTCGTAGCTCAACTACTAAACAAAGACGCTCTGTCCATTCAAATGTCCATGATTGCATAAAAGTTTGCTTTCTTATTTGACCTCATTTTACAGTAATGTTACAAATTACCGGCCAGGAAACTGGGAGATTGTGGCTGCAAAGAGAACAGTGAGAGGGAATATAAACTGTTTGTGGAATTTACAACTAAAACTTTGAGCTGAAGGACACTTTGTATTGAAGTGGAAGCTTCCAATGAAGACGTGCTACAGATGTGGTTTATTTAGACTCTTTTACTGCTCACGTTTATATTTACAGAAAGGGAAGAAAAACGGAAAATCGCGGACTTTAGCAGCTGCTTCGCACAACATCCAAGCTAACAACAAAAACCGTTGATTCATGAACTTCAAAATAAAAGTATTTCCTGTCAAACAGGAAATACCCACCAAATCACACAGCGGGTTTTCACACTGTAAATCAACATTCTGCTTAATAATTGTCTGCATTTAACTAACTTGACTTAACCTATGCATCTTGTCACTAATCAACAAACCATTCACAACACACTTAAAAAGAGATATCTGTCAGTCAGCCCCAGGGCAGCTGTGGCTAACTTAGCTTAGTATGACTGGGTATGAATGAATAATGCTCTCTGAAAGTGCTTTGACTCTGACCTTCTAGAAAACAGCGCTATAGAAATCCAAACCATTATTATTATTATTATTATCATCTGAAGGAAAATGTACAGTTGGGTGATAAAACTCAATGATAATAAAGTAATCTGACCCAATAATAATATAAATTACCTGATTAGGAGATTAAACATTAAAACTAAATCTCTGCACAACACTGGGAGAAAATGAGGTGATTACAGTGTTAGAGTTGAGATGGAGATTTCTGGTCATCTGCTCTCATGATCACATTGTAATTAGAATGCCTCGCAAGATGCTACAGCATTTCACAGAAGAAGCTTTTTCTCACATTGTGTGTTTTAACACTCACACAAACAACCACACACACACACACACACACACACACACACACACAGAGTCTAAATTTAGACCAGCTGCTTCGACTCCTTCAGGTCCCATCCCGCTCCGATCTGGCCCTGCCCGCTCAGTCTTTGTTCTTTGCAAGAATCTGCCTCTGGCCGTGTTTGCTGTCTGCTGCTAATGTCCCAGCATCCACCTGGGAATCTGTCATCAGCTGGGCTGTTAACTACCCGCCTGCTTCTGCTCTGTCACCTTTAACCTGCTGTCAGCTTGGCTAACACTGAGGCACTGTCACCTATATTTAGCTGCCGCAGTGCTTTCAGCTTCAGTAACAGAGAGAGAATCTTACCACTTAGTCTTTTATATGAGATTGCCTGTGCACCTATATCCTGCCTGTGGACCATTGACAACAGTGACCTTTCAGGAGTTGTAGGCTGGAGAAGATTGGGGCTCAGCAGGCGGTGGCTGTTCTCATAGACACGGCCTCTTCACTACTGTTAACTGAGGGATTGTACTAATAGAAGAAACCGCCCCCCCATCCCCTTCACAGTAGATTTTCTCTTCTCGTGTTTGCCATTTTGCAGATGAGCTGCAATCCTCAAATGGTCGCAGTGACCAGTTTTACCTGCTGCTGCCTTATTCAGTTTTAGTTAGGAAGGATTTTGCAGACTTTTCCTGGACTGATGGATTCCTGGATTTAGGTCTGTTGTGTTTTTTTGTTGGAGGCGGTGGCCCACAGAGGTGACAGGAAAAATGCAGTGTCAGACACTGACATGCCGAGCTGCTGCTGAATTTCCAGGCATAGTACTGACAGTTCTTTCGGGACCGCACGAGTCAGATGTCGCTTGCACCGCAGTCCAGTAGTGCCCAGAGCTCTGAGTGTTTTGACAGGCAACACAGGATTGCCTGCAGCAGAAGGAAAAGGAGCTGTTCAGGCAGGGATGCAATCAGTACCAGTCATACTTATGGCTGTGGGTGAATGTGTCTTTTTTTTTTTTTTTGCTACTGGACATAACAATGAAAAAAAAAAACAGCTAGTGGTATTTCCTACAACAGGATACTCACCACTGTGTGGCACATCCATACTGAGCACCGCTGTGCTTCCAATGCAGACATTCTGCTGCAGCTGGTGGCAAAGTCTGATTATGTGCTCTACTAAACAGGAACTCTGGGTTATGTATGGGGTGGCTGTTTAGTGGCCAACGCTGGTACCACACTAGAGTTGACAGTTCACGCTGATGGTCCTCCGTTTAAGATGCATCGCTTCATATGTCAGTGAACAGAATCAATTACAAATAAGATATTGGTGGAAAAACTCCTGTAATCCCCTGGATCTGTTTCACTGTTTTTTTTC
>OOFC01016667.1:0-14551 GCA_900323345.1 Pseudochromis fuscus
CGCTCATCGTGCTGCTCCTGCTCGGCTCCCACCTCTACCTGGTCTCCCTCAACACCACCACGTGGGAGTTCATGTCGCGCCACCGCATCTCCTACCTCAAACACTGCGGCGCCGACGAAAACCCCTTCGACCGCGGAACCTTCCACAACCTGTGGGGTTTCTTCTGCGTGTGGGGCACAGTGGTGTGGGAGCAGGTGTACTTCAGGGAGGGCAGCGACCAGGTGTAGGAGCACACAGGTTTCAGTCACCAACAACCTTTCTGCATCTGGCACAGGAGCACAATGTCAGGTGCTCTTTGTGCACCTCGACATAAGCACTTGTGTAGTTGTGCCATAACAACACCCCCTCCCTCCTCCTCCTCCTCCTCCTCCTCCTCTCAGTGGATCAGACCTGCTGTGAAACGCTTGTGTTGTTTATCAGTTGCCTTCCCTACTTCCTGTCCCCCCCCTCTCCCAGGTCACAGCTGTCAACAGACTCAGAAATTATTCCAGAAGTAACCACTAACCAGCACTACAGCATTCCTGCTTATTCCAACAAATGTTTACAACCACTTCCCCCAAAAACCGACCATGATCCAGACCGTGTGCCGGCATTTTACAGCTGAGTGGAGTTGGCCATGAAGCCCTGGTCTTTGTTTACACGCCCATACCCCGCCTGACCCTGCTTCCTGCTCCTCCACTGAATCATTTATGGGAGGAGTGTCCTACCTTGACAGTGAACCCGACTGATGGACTGTTACCAAGTTCAGAAGTTTACTCGATACGTTGTTTTAGATGCATGTGTAGACAATCTGGATCTGTGGTGTCTCTGGTCACTCACTACAAACTGCTACTTTTTGTTTCCAGTGTAGCGAGTTTCTTTGTTTCATGTGATAATTTATTCTGCACAGGAATGTTACAGGGTCCATTTTTCTGATCTGTATTGTTCTGAGCATTTACTCCCACCACAGTGTACAGGTATACGTTTCAATGGACAGCATCTCAAGCTATTTTATAATGTACATAATTTTTTAACTATTTTAAACCAGAATATGTCTTTGGATTTTTGTACGACAGTTTGAGCAGAGTGAAGAATAACTCGAACATTATTGAAGTAGAAAGTTTTGGGTGCAATACTCTGTTTGGTATTTCCATTTGAGCTTTTCCTTGTGCAATAGCAACCTTGTAAGACAGCAATAAATGTGGTGTTAATGTACAACAGTGGTGTTGGACTGACTGCAGGCGGCCTCCAGTCAGACTGAGCCGTCACTGAGAGCTCTGGTTTGTATCACTTGACATTTGATTTATGTTGTGTACTTCTGAATTATATGCAATACTGTCATGCAATGTTTTTTACTACTGAACTACTGTAAACATCAATAAATAAATGTTTCATGAGATGAGGAGTTACCTGGTCAAAGTCCAGCATTTATACATTTATTCATTATTATTTACCTTCATGGAGTTTACACTTTGTTTTGTACAAGCTGCTTTGTTTCATGTCAGCATAGCCTTCATGATAGTATTGTTTAAAATATCAAAATGGACTGAAACATGTGGCAGAAGTAAGTATTTGGATTTTTTTCAGCAGTTTACAGTCCAACAACAAGAAGTAAACAACAACTGGACATAAAATGATTACATGTGAAGGTATATTCAATGGCCTTCAGTTGCATTTTCATCCTCATGATCACTAATATTTACAGAGCAGTACTTCAGACTGAGAGGACAGTGCTGTAAAAAACACTAGCACACAGTAAATGTTCAGGTGTCAAACAGTATAAAACTGTACAAAATCAATGTGGCAAACGTTAAAAAGTCCCTGCTGCGCGCTGAAATCAGACACAGCCGGGCTGAGGACGGCAGCGTGTGAAGGACTTTGTGAGGAGTGAAAACAAAAGGTAGGACAGCAGAGTGGTTAGTGAACATGAAGGAGTGTGAATCCCTCGGGTCAACTCATGAAGGAGAAGTCAAAGTCAGCAAAGATCTCCTGCTGCTCGTCGGTGAGGACGCAGGGCGTTCGAGGGAGGGTGAGGACCGGCTTGAGGCGAGTGAACTCATCGTCGAAGTTACTGACGTCCTGCGGTGCCCTGATGACGGGCAGGAAGGGCGGCTTCACCTTCTTAGCCAGGAGCGTGTCCCAGTCCACCCCCTGTTGACAGACAGAGGGACACCTGGGTTCAACGTGTTGTCTTCTTCATAAAGAACTAGCATCACGGCAGCAACTATTATTGAAGTCAGTGAGCTGCTTCCTGTGGGGAGTGTTGGATGTAAACTGGACAATGACCTGAAAGAATTTGTGTCTCTTGATCTGCGAGGCGTCCTCCTCTCCTGCTCCCAGTCTCAGCTCCGGATCTTTCTGCAGCAGCTGAAGCAGAAACCACAAAACATTCACATCATGTAGGTGGAGTTTAACAGCATCATGGTGGAGTTTACAGCCTCAGTGATGTTGTGATCTAAAGAGACCGTGACAAAACTCAGGATGGATTTTACCTTCTGAATGAGGGACACGGCCTCAGGAGACAGGAAGCGAGGGTAGCGCACTTCATCGTTGACGATACTGTCAAACACCTCTTCCTCATCATCACCTGGGAAAGGAGACTGGAAGAAGAAGAGAGCTGACGGACTGTATCAGAGCACAGGTGGACCAGCTGGTCACTGTGTCTGAACACTGCCTGAGTTTCACAGACTGTTCATAGTAATGGACGAACCAACTGGGACTCAAAAATGAGGATGATGCCAATGTCTGAAGTCCAGTCTCATACACATTGACCATTGATCCTCAGGTTTGAGGGTCAGACCCGCCTCCTCACTCCTCCCTTCACATCCAAATATGGTCATTTCTGGCTCCAAACACCCAACATGGCCACGGTCAAATACTGAACTCCTGGTCCACAAACCAGCACTTGCTTTGTCCATCTCTATAAACAGTCCATGGCAGCTGTCTACAAACCTTGCTGCATATTAAAGGACAGGTTCATACATTTTTAACAGTAACAGAGTGTAATAATTCAAACCATAAAGTATCTGTGACTAATATTTGATAGTGATGATGAAGCTGTAAAGAAACATCCCAGAAAGAAATGACTGAAGCTCTAAGATCCCAGAGAAAGGTTGAAGTAGCAGAGGACTGCTCTGTGTCAGAGGGTGTACCTTCCTCATCTCTGTGTCAGGGAGCTGCATACAAAGGTGACTGATCATTTTATTGTTCAAATATGAGAAGGTCTTTGAAGTCTACACAAAACTCCATATATGGTCAGAGAGTAAAGGGCTGCAGACATCTCACAGATTCATCACATGTATCTGAAAAGTCATTTTTACAGATGGAGACTTTCATCTTCCCAGAACTCACCTCATCTCTACCTCCAAACTGGAAACTACAGATACCACCAGATGACATCACCCCTCACCATGTCTTTACACACTGTATGTGGTTGAACCTACCTCCCCCACCAGCATCTCGTAGATGAGGACCCCCAGGCCCCACCAGTCCACACTGCGGGTGTAGTTGTTGTCCGTCAGCACCTCTGGAGCCAGAAACTCTGGCGTGCCGCAGAATGTTGACGTCCGATCCCCGTAGCCCATCCCTGCAGAGTACAAGCTCACATCACTACAGGCCGGTCACAGTCAGTGCTGCTGGCACAAACATCCCCTGTCTGCTGCTCCTGTCCACATCAGCTCTAACATTCAAGCAGGAGAGAAATATATTGTGACAGAACGGCTTCATAAGAATAAACATCAGAGCCCGACCAGTGTGGGAGTAGAGGGAGCAACATCCATGTGGAGGTTTGAACCACACAGTCAGTCTCACTGGATGGTTTACAGGACTCAAACTGAGACTGATTCAAGACAACAAACACCAGGATTTATTAAAACATATACCACACAACATGTCAGAAACAGTGTAACATTCACCTACCTTCTTTACACAGGCCAAAGTCTGCTATCCTGATGAAGCCATCTGCATCCATTAACAGATTATCCAACTTCAGATCCCTGACAGACACACATGCAAACAGAGGCCTCATCATGCTGCATATACTCCCAGCAGCAGCCAGCAGATGTGAACAAGCAGCTTCAGAAGGACTCACCTGTAAACGATCTTGTTTTGGTGGAGAAACTCCAGCCCCAGCAGCACACAGGACGAATAAAACCTGAACGACAGAGAGGACGTCATCTGTTAGTGGCACTGACGCCTCAGTGGAGCAGCCTGGGAGGGAAACCTGCACTCACCGGGTTTGTTTCTCAGTGAAGATGCTGGTGTGGATGTGTGTCATGAGGTCTCCTCCCGGTGAGTAGGCCATCACGAAGCACACGTGGTCGGCGGTCTGGAAGCAGCCGTACAGGTTCACCAGGAACGGGTGTCGAGAGGAGTTGATCACCTCGAAGATCCTCTTTTCACACATGAGGCTGAACACAGACGCACAAACACTAGTTCAGGGGGAACTTCAGTGAAGGTGTGAAGACTAAAAAGATTAATAAATAGGTCCAAAGCAAAGCAGCAGAGGCTCTGTGGTTACATTTCTCCTGCCTTCAGTCTGAAAGGTTATATCCTCCAACTACACAACCTCCATAACATCATCATCATCATCCTCATCCATCCTCATCCATCCACCATCATCATCATCATCCATCATCATCATCATCCCTCATCCATCCTCATCACCCATCCATCATCCCTCATCCATCCTCATCATTACCCATCCATCCATCATCATCCATCCATCATCATCCATCCTCATCATCATCATTCATCCATCATCACCCATCCATCATCCATCCATCATCATCATCCATCCATCATCATCATCCATCCATCATCATCACCCATCCATCATCCATCCATCATCATCATCCATCCATCATCATCATCCATCCATCATCATCCATCCATCATCATCACCCATCCATCATCATCACCCATCCATCATCCATCCATCATCATCATCCATCCATCATCATCACCCATCCATCATCATCACCCATCCATCATCCATCCATCATCATCATCCATCCATCATCATCACCCATCCATCATCATCACCCATCCATCATCCATCCATCATCATCATCCATCCATCATCATCATCCATCCATCATCATCATCCATCCATCACCATCATCCATCCATCATCATCACCCATCCATCATCCATCCATCCATCATCCATCCATCCATCATCATCATCCATCATCATCCATCCTCATCATCACCCATCCATCACCCATCCAACATCCATCATCCATCATCCATCATCCATCATCCATCATCCATCATCCACCATCATCCACCATCCACCATCATCATCATCCTCCATCCATCATCATCCATCATCATCCATCATCATCATCCATCATCATCATCATCCTCATCCATCTGAAAGGAGCTGCTGGTTAGCTCGTTGTCTCTATGTTAAAACTATTTTCTATGTCTCCAACTCTAAATCAGCCCAAACATTGTTTTCTGCCACATCTCTGCACACTGGAAACACTGACACTAAATACATCAGAGTAATACTAATATTGATACAGTGGTCCAACCAGTACATCAGCTCAGCTTTTTAAACAAATAGCAGTTTAAAACTAATTGTATTAAAGTAGTACTCACCAGGTGTTCATCATTAGGAGCAAAACATGGACAACAGTTGGATGAGAACCCATCCCTGACATCACAGCATTACAGAGGAAAGATGTATTTACATGAAGTTTTAAATCAGCTCATTTACCTGTCGACTTCATCCCGTGTCACGATGTCGCCTTTCTTCAGAGCTTTGATGGCAAACAGTTTTCCTGACTTCTTATACTCTGCCAACAGCACCTAGGAGCAGGTGAGGGACACAAGAGAAGGTCTGGATTCATATCAACCTTTATACATAAAAACTCCTGACTGTGGTGCACAGGAGTGAGTTGGAGGGACATGATACAGAAAGTGAGATGGAGGATGTTGTGATTATAAACCCACAGGTCACCTGGGCCTCACTCATCACTAAGTAACTACTGGGTGTGTGGCTGCTTCTGGTATATTTACAAGTGCAGTGCTGGACACCAGGCTCCATGCCTACCTTTCCAAAGTGACCTCTTCCCAGGACTGAAATGCACTTGAAGTCGTCCATCTGAAGTCCTCCATCCCTCCTGCATTGAAACACACATTTACAGTGAACATGATGGATCAACCTACAGTTTTCAATCAACACACTGAATCACACTGAGAATAATAACAAACATGTAAACAGCAGAGGGACAGGTCGACTGTGACTCACTGAGGAGCTGGGGGGATGGACGGCTGTCGTCTGGGCTTTGGACTCTTGTTCTCACCAGGAGACTGGAGGTGGAGCGAGACACAGACGACATGGCTGAAGTTACTCAGTTCAACAGTTTCTAAATCAGTCGTCTGCTGCTTTACTGTGTTTGTCACAGACACGCAGCCTGACCAGATCTTACCAGTGGAGACTCTTTAACGTGCTTTAATGTGCGATGTGAGTCGTCAGAAAAACTCAGACTCATGAAACCAGCTTCTCTAAAAACAAAACAAACAAAAACACAAACAGTAAACTCAAAAGAAGAAAATATAAAAAAATATTTGAGGTATTTGCTGCAGTATGACAAGTTTCATATGTTTTGTTTGGTACATTTTCTTTGTTTCTCATTGATCAGGTCTCTTTTTCTCTTTACACGTCAGACATACAGTACATCATCAAAAGGGTAAAATGGTGTTAGTATGGGACTATTTTCAGCAGCGGATTAATCCACATTTGCTGCTCTGGTGAGTATTTGGGGCAGCAGGATGGCATGTGTGTGAGACAGAGGAAAAACTCACTACAGTGTAAAAAAAAGAAACGTGAGGAGAGCAGCACTGATGTGTTTAACAGTTTTACTGTAGAAGACATTAGAGCCAAATAGATCAGATACATCAGGTTGGGCTTCACACAGGACGTGTTAGGAGGATAATGTTGGTGTGAGTCTGCACACGGGACTTTACAGAAAATACATTTTAATTTATAAAAGTGTTTCTCCCACTGATTTTAAAACCTTGACATACAACCACCCTGACTACTGCTAACTCCAAGTGCTGTGATCAGCCGCCCACTGGAGTCACAGTCTCTCTGGCCTCAGATAACACGAGAGGGTAAAACAGCCTCAAGTCACTGAGTTAACAGCTCCTTTTATAGCTGCTCTTCCATACAAGTGACAAAGAGATGTTTCTGGGTCACAGTGTGTACAAAGCCTCACCGTGCTGGAGGAGTGGTGGACGATGCGGGCCCAGTGTTTGGGCCGGCTAATGGAGGACTCAGGGGCTCCAGGGAGTTGCAGGGAGGCAGGATGCTCATCACTAAACGGCCCCAGGTGGCAAAGTTCATGTTCATCTGAGCAGCACGCAAGAAGTCCTTCCCTGGTGGAGAAACCAGGACAAAAGATTCAGGCTGAGAGGCACTGCTCATAGAAAGATTTTAATAGGAACAAAAGATCCAAGAGAATCAGAGTGGGCATGTAAACACACTAAAGTCCTTCAGTGTTATACTCTCAGGAATAACACTGTGGACATGGTGTTGACACAGAACATGAAAAACCTGGAGACTCATTTCCCTGTGAAAGTCATAATGATGTATCTTGTTTGTCAAAGTCAAAGTGTCTTTATTCATCTTCCTTGGTAGAAATCTGTCATGGATAGAGGAGTCTGCTGCACAGACAACATATTCAACACTTTCCACTCACACAGATAGTAAAGGAACTCATCAATTACATAATAAATAAATATACAGTAGAGAAATGCATTATATAAAAATGAGAATAAAAGAAAAATTATATAAAAATGAGAATAAAAGAAAAATTGTCATACGGACCAACAAAGAAACCTGGATCAGGGTCAGGTGACACAAAAACCCAATCATAACCCAGATGTTAGTCCAGGTGTGAACATGTGTTGTGTCAGTGTTCAGCTAAAATAGTTTGAAGTTTTGAGGATAAAAGACCCAGCTCTGTCAGATCAGGTTAACAGCTGCTGAACTAACAGTAGCTGGGATGTAGTATTTTGTAATAACAGCAGCCTCAGCATGTGCAGGCAAGTGTCTGTGTGAGGTTTAGTTTGAAATGGTACACACAATTTATTTAACACAGTAAGAGTCATTTATAAAACCTAAATGTAAACAAGAGGGGAAAAAGTGGAGTTAGTCCAGATTTAGGACTGAGAACTATGTGGAAACCTGCCTGAGGACAAGTTGTTCACCAAGCAAATAACAAATACAAATAAATAAATCGACACAATATGAATAAATGTTTGACCTTTTTCTTTCGGGAAGATTCTCCTCTGCCTCTGGAGTTTGGACGGTCGCTCAATGACAGGATTGATAAAAGTCACCTGAAGTGAGCAGAGGAGCAGGTCATGATTCAGGCTGATGCAGCACTGGTGAAAATACTGCAAATCACAACAGTAAGTGAACTGGTTCTGGATAAAATCTGAAAGAGAGAACCTCAATGAAGAGGATGCCCTGAGGTTCCAGCGGGAGACACAAGCCATGACGCTTGTTATCCAGGAAGTCCTCGAGCCGCAGGAACTTCACGCCGCTCAGTGCACGCCAGTCTCTCCAGTACACAGCGATCTCCAGCTCCCTGGACTGGATCGGCACACGTCACACATTCACACATCTACATCATGTTACTTTTCATTTTTAACAGACTGAATTATTAGTCTAACAACAGTTTTTGAATGATTATGTTCACATGCACGTTGTTAGTGTAGGTGAGAGTGACCTGCAGACTTCTACAGGCCACCTGAAGGTTTTATATTTAACCTCTAGTCTGACTTGTTTAAATACAGTCCTTGTCCCTGACTGCACTTCATATGATCTGCTTGTGCACAAACAGAGGAATCCATGTTCTCCAGGAAAAATCCAACCAGGGAAATCAGTTTGTCCAGTTTCTTCCTCCTGTTGTTGTAACGAGGTTTCTCCTTCACATAAAATCAGGTTAACAGAGGAAACAAGCATGCAAACACAATCACTGCCTCTAGTTCATAATTCAGGTTGTCATAAGTTTCCAAAGCTGAATTAACCCTGATGACATCACTATGACATCATCAGGCTAATTTTCTTGACTAACACCTCCTTGGCTGCAGAAAACGATCCACAGCAGTGTGAGAACATGAGCAGTGTGCAGCTCCCTCCTTCACCAGTGAACTGATCACCACCTTCCCCAGTGAAACATCAAGTCACAGTTAGCCACAGAGAACCACAGCAGCATCATCAAAGACCAAGTCTTAAGCAGGGATGCCGGGCGTGTGTGGGTAAAGCCAGATTAGAGCAAATGTCAGAGGATTAGCAGTGGGATTACACCAGTGGAGTAGGAGCTGGACAGACTATCAAAGACGCACTTGGCCATTGTGACTGACAAGAAGTCAGAGCTCAGTGTTATTGTTTAGAGGCTGTCAGCAGATGTTCACCATCAGCAGTGACTGACGGGACTTTTTGTGTCTTAGTGAAGAAGCCCCTGCACCTGTCGTAGGTGCTCACATCAGTGCAGTGAAACACGGTGCTGCTGCTGCCTGGGAGTCACACCCTCAGCTGGACACTGACCAGGTCAATGTCTTTCACCTGCAACACTGTAAAGTCTCTGTTTCTCTGAAGACCAGGGACATTATTAGTGGTTAAACTAAGGGTGATTACTGATGGTGAGGGATCTCCTGTGAAGCCAGTGTAGAGTGGGTTGTAACAGCCAGTCTGTGGTATTCAGTCTTTGTTAGGCATCCAGTGTTAATGCAACAACACTAACAGCACTTTGTACTACTTCATAGTTTCCCTATAATAATAGATCAGTGTTCCCACTCTTTTCAAAACATACTCTTTTCTCTGTGACTTAAGGCTGTCATGATGGATGAGGATCATAGACAGTATGTTCCTGTACGTGGACGTCTGTTTAAAACCTGCAGGGCTGGTTATCCTGCTGCAGGACGAGTCCAAACATTCAGACAGAGTCATACAGACCTGTCTTCAACAAGAGGAATCAGCCACACACCTCAGTGTTATTGTCATGTGTTTGTTTGGAGGACTAACGCTGATGTTAGCCTGTTAGCCTGTTAGCTGTAGGGCAGCCTTTGCTACTTCATCTGGTTCTTGAACGTTACCTAATGTTTGTGACAATAATGATCCTGAAAGGGGCAAAGTCTTAAATTATTAACGTTTCCAAGTCAAACTCATCACCAGACAGTTAAAGCAGCAGCTCGCTTCATTACTCAGATTTTATCCAACTACTGTTTTCTTTTCATCCTGGAAGCACGTTGTTCTTCACCAGCTGGACATGAATCACGGTGCGTTCAGAGCCCACCTCTCTGAGGTGTGTTCAGGGTGTCTGAGCCTGTTACTGTCACCCTGCTGTTCTGATTCATCTCCTCCCTGAACATCTTTGATGACAATCATGTCAAAATTAATTTCCAGGAGAACTCAGCAGATTTCAGGACATTTTGCTGGTTTCTTCTTGATATCCAGGAAGATGGGCCTAAAAATTCCAGGTTTTTCAGGTTTTCCAGGACACATGGAAACCCTGCTGATAAAGGTCAGACTGGAAATAAATGCCACAGATTTATTTGCTACTAATTAACACTGTAAATTTGTTTTTAGAAATGATTCAGCTTTAAGCAACAGAGAGGTGAAATGAGAAGCTCTTGTGCACAATATGAATTCAAACTGTATCTGCACAGCTTTAGTAATTCTCTAACAGAAAATCTAAACAACTGTTTGAAGTCAACAACACAGACAAAACACACTCATCAGGAGGTGTTTGGTCCTGGAGATATTTCACCCTGAGCTCCAAAGACGTCTCTTTACTTTAGCACTGCTGCACTGCACTGTGGATGTTTTGGAGTTGCTGTGTGAAGTGAAAGCCTCTGACCCGTTCCAGTTCAATGCTGAAGCTCTGGCCCCAGGCCTCCTTGCCCAGCTGTCTCCAGTGTGTCCGCCCCACGATCCTGTTGTCCACCTTCAGCTCAGCACTGATCTCGGCTGAAACACAAAAGTCAGGAACTATTAAAAATTAATCTATCAAGCTGCCAGAATTACACACACAGCTAAATAAGAAATATCATTCACCCTGGTGTTTAATCAATGCAGTAAAATCCAGTTCAAATAAACACTGATGTCCTCCTCACTCCCAGTTTGTTTTATTTATTAACAAAGAGAGGATACCCTGCCTCTAATAACTATTCACCCTCCTCAGTAATGTCCTGAGGAAACATTATTTAAATCTATATGTGGGTCTGCCTGTGATTTTAATAATTAAATGTAGCATACAGTATTTATAGTAATGGGACATGAACATGTTGAATTAGTGAATTTTACTTTATTTTACTTTTATTTTAATTTCTTTAATTTTATCATCAATGTAAAGAGCTTTGTGTTGTATTTCATGAATGACAAACAAATAAAGTTTATTATTATTATTATTATTATCATTAAATGTTCATTAAGTAAAAATAAAAATAAATTGAAGAACAAGAAGGTGTCTTATGTTAATATCACTACATGTAAAGAAACACAGACAATGTTGTGCTGACTCACAGGACAGCTCGTCAGCCTTGGATGTCTTCCCTGATAGGCCGGCTCGTGCCCTCAGACTCTTTCCCTCTGAGAAGCTTCCTGGTGTACTCGCCACGCTGGTCACACGACCACGACCTGGAACCGACTCCAACAGGTCTTGGCAACCCATCAAACACACCTCCAACCGACCTGAGGAAGAGCATCTCACTCATCAGAAGTTTAAAAGGAAATCAAACTGTTCCAACAAGGACAAGACATCGAGGTGAGATGAGGAGTTATCTGTTATATATTGATAAGCAGATGTAAATATGTCACCTGTTAGACTGGCTGGTTTGAAGAAGGAGGAAGAGGAGGACGAGGACCGGGTGCTGCCTTGTTTCTTTGGCGTGCCGTAGGAAGGTGAGGATCCCAGTGATAGCTCCTCTCTGATGGCGGCGTGTTTGGGATGGTCCTGAGGCAGCTCGCTCAGACGCTTTTCCAGGGAGAAACGCAACAGGTCCACTTTCTGAGACGACTCCTCCATTCGGGCCTGAGCCTGACGGACACAAACATATGTCATACATGTCCATGGCCTCATACTGAGCTTGTTTTTATAAAATCCCAAACCACCAGAGTTAAATCTTCACATACAGGTTTACTGGAGGTCAGCTGTAATTAGAGTACAGCTACTACTACCACATAAGTAACTGAAGTGTCTGATGGCATTTACCGGTTCCAGTCCAATACATTTTAGCTGTGGCCGCTGTGTCCCAGGTGGTCAGTGTGTACAGCATCCAGTCAGAGGAGCAGAAGCAAATACTTATTCATTGTGGGCAAAACCAAACTGAGGCCTGGACCAGCCTTTGATCTCCAGAGGTCACCCTGACTGAAGTCTCCTGGCTGTTTGTAGTGGCAGCTGACAGCAGGATAGACTAAAGTCTGTGAGTGAGGACTGTCCAGCTGTTACCCACCTCTGCAAGTATACGCCGGTCCTGGACTTTACGCCCACTCAGCTGCTTCACCACATTTTTGGCACCTTCTGCCACGGCTGATTCAATCTTCATGTGGTGCATGAGTTCAGCCACCCGCAGCTCCAGGGGACTGATCATGTCCACAGAGTGACCTGAGGACAGGCAGAGCACACTGGTCTTCATCATCATCATCATCATCATGTTTGAGAATAGACAGAGTTAGCAGCACCACACCAGCAAAATATATTTGGACCTGATGCCAATAAATGAAGCTGTTTTGTTTCATTAGATTCAAAATAGAGCAAAACACTTTCTCAGTTAAACAGAGACACATGTATCAAGTGTGTTGGTAAACTACATAAGCCACATTGATTATAGGGCCCAGCAGTAATTCATTAACATCAAAATCCAGGAGCCAAAAATGGATCTGAAACAAACTGTAATAAAAGAAGTTTGTTCTCAGAAACAACAGTTTGCTAAATAATCCCAGCTCCAGCCCAAGCACTGTCCTTCTCCTGGACTTTCAACTCCATGTCATGGTCTGCATGAGTAGATGGAGCTTGTTCAGTTGTCTTGGTGATCACCTCTGAGTTATCAATAATGTCTGATCTTTTAGTTTTAAGGACACCTGAACAAACCTGCTGAAGACCATGGCATGAAAGCTCCGGACAGAGGTGGTGTTGGACCTGATTATACTTCAACATTTATGTGAAGAGTTTGGTCAAACACTGTGACGAGGACGAGATGTGGATATGTGAGTCCTGCAGTGATCGGCTTGTTCTGTCTACAACACATGATGATGATTGTCTCTGAATCTTCAGTTTTCCACATTCATTTTTTCCCAGCATGTGTATTTAATACTGTGTCCTGGTGGGTGTTAGAGGGTCCAGATGGAGACTGTACATGTATGTGTGGACAGACTTACCGTTTGTGCCATCCCGCTCTCCGTCTCTGACTTGACCGACTTTGACGATCTGCATGCGCAGCAGCTCGATCTTGGTGCGGCTGTCCTGCAGCATCTGCTGGGCTGTAGCAAGCATCTTCCTGTCCTGGAAAATACAATGGATGAAAGAAAACTAGAGACTGGGACAAAAAGATGACTGACTGACTGACAACATGTCCCTGTATGTGGACATGTCTTAAAAACCTGCAGTGCTGTGGCTGGAGGACTCAGATTGTTCCCAAAGTCCAAGAGGAGAAACAAAGTACTGTCTTCAACTGGGACATTTATCTACACAACTTAATGTTATTGTTCACATGGTTGACGTTAAACTGTCAGACTGTCTCTGTTACTTCATCTGCTCCCTGAACGTTACCAAGTGAAACTCATCACCAGGAAACATATGCAGCAGCAGTTCACTTTGATTCTAATTTAGTGATTTTACTCAACTTCATCGTTATTATACAGGAAGTGCAGTGGTCAACCTGACATCAATCACCATGTGTTCAAAGCCCAAAACTTTGTGGGGTATTTAGGACACAGAGAGAGGATGTAAGACTGGAGGTCAGTGAGGATCATGGTCCACCTGCTGATAACAACACCTCAAGTCCTCACGTCTCTCTGCTGTTTCCCTCCTTTGTCCGATCCTTGTCCGTCCTTGGTGGTGTTGGAAAACTGTCTCCTTCAGCCACTGCACCTCCCAGCTGAACAGGAGACTACAGAGACATCATGTCGACCTGATGGGACTATACCTTGACTGAGCTGTGGGTGTAAGTCTGGATCATGTTCTCAGCTCCCTGTTTGACTTTGGTCTCCATGGTCAGCTGTTTCTTCAGGGTTCTGACTCGACTGGCCAGTGGTGATGTGACCTCTTCCCACTGACACGACTCAGCTGATTGACTGTCGAGATCATCCAAGGAACCTGAAAACCAAACAGGGGACACATGATGGGTTAGGATGGAGATATCTTTATATTCAGTCAACATAAACTGAAAACATTGATTCTCAGTGTTTCCTGCCTGTGGTGGTGTCTTTCTCCGTGGCCATCGACCTGGCGTTGAGCTCCTGCAGCTGCCAGTGCAGCTTCTCCAGCTTGCGGCTCGAGGCCTTGAGTTGGCCCTCCACGTCGGCTGCACTCTTGCGGCTGGTGACCGCTCGC
>OOFC01016668.1:0-22694 GCA_900323345.1 Pseudochromis fuscus
GAAAACAACCCCCGCCACTCTTCTGCGTTACTCTTTCTGTTACCCTGCCTTCATGGAGACACAGTGTTTGAACAATGTAATTTTTATATTACAGTTTTTTATTACTTCTAGATGAAACTCAAAGGTTACAGGAGGCGTGAGCAGATGACTGCAGACTGGGCATGTGAATAGTTAATTCTTACTCTGTTTGCTTCTGCGCTTCGAGCTTCCTGCAAACATTTGTCAGGCATGAGCTTGTTTTTGCAGCTGTGTTTTTGTTTATCTGTGAAGTATAAAGATGGAAGTGTTTTTTTTCTTTCTCTCTCCTTAAAAAAAAAATTAAAAAATCAATAAATTAACTGTAAATGCTCCATCTTGTCTTTAGTGGTCACACAATCATTCAGACATGAATTCATATGTGATGTAGTAAAAAAATGTATTTCAAATCTTTATTAAGTGCAACAGAATTGACATGAAATATAGAAAAGCAGGTGATACATGGCGATGGGAAGCAGATGAATACTGAATGTGTTGAAAAAAGTTCATCCACTCGTCACAAAACATACAATCTTTCTGTCTTTACACACCACTTCTCCAACATACACTGAACGTTCATCTGCTTTAACACATTGGCTTTGAGGAGGAAAGAGACAAAACTTATGAAATGTAAAACCATCCGATAGATTCCTGTACTGTAAAATGAAGCCCTTTGCTTGAAGCTCTGTATTTGGGATTAAAATTCAAAGTCAGTTTTAGATAAAAATCTTAAAAAGCATTAAATATACTTGGAAAAAACACTTTCATATAATACACATCTATGAACAAAAGTCCTAAATGCACCAGTTTAACCTCCAGGTGCATCTCAGTCAGAGAGTGGGTTTGAAATTTGGTTGGAGTTTAACCCTGAAACACATTTGAAGAGCTCGTAGGAGCCGGTGGAGGACAGAGGAGGACAGAGGTCACTTTGGATTAATGAAGCGCAGTCAGATTACTGGAACATGTCGGCCTTTTTAAAGCCTCGCTGTGTGTTACTGAGTCACATGTTCACAGGACAGAAACACGTCGGGAGAAACAGTGAAACTACAAATCAAATCAGTTTGTAACAGACACCAGACGACCACCTCCTCTCCATCTGATTGTAGCAGGAAATTATTTGGTTGCAGAATCTCACCCACACACACACACACACGTAGAAACACACCCACTGTGGGTCGACGCTCTTTTTAAAAGAGATTCTCAGACGCGACTCCTCATCATGTTGGACCTTTGGATGATGACTGAAGCAGTTAAATCAAATCTTAAGATTCGTAGAACATCTTCTTTGTGACAGTAGTTCCTCCCATGACGCTCCTCTGGACCACCTCCTTGGTGATCTGACGGGTCACCATGCCGCTGGACTCTGTGTGCTGGGTGGTCATCATCATGCCGTCTGTTGGGGACAAAGCAGTGTGTCACTCCTCCCTTCATATCCAAATATGGTCATTTCTAGCTCCAAATAACTAACATGGAGACGTTCAAATGCTGATCTCCTGACTCCAGAATCTAACACCTGCTTCAACCATTTCTACAGTGTGTGTATGAGACTAACTTTGCTTCATACCTGAGAAGAAGGGGTCGTTGATCATGGTGTGAGAGACGTTGGTTCGTGTGTTGACTTCTGTTGGCATATGGAAAACCTCCCTCCTCGTCATTGATTGGCTGTTGTACTGAGACAAAGCGCCTGCAGGGGGACAAGGAGGGACAGTGGTGCAGCTGTTAGTACACTAATATTTATTTATTTATTAGTTTATTTGTCAGGGACAGTGCAATGAACATAGAATAAAATCTGATGTGTTACACAGACAGTATGCAGCATTAAGCTAATTTGCAACTCTTGTCCCTGGATGGGCTTTCAAGAAAAAACAAACAGGTAAAATGAGAAAAAATAAGAGCAAAGAAAAAAAACCCAGAAAAAACAAACAAACAAAAATCCCACGCAAACAAACAAACAAAAAACAGAAATGATAATACTTGCATTCAAACAAAACAAACCTGTACACAATACCTGCAAACAAACAAAACAAAAACAGTACAGGCAATACCCACATACACAGAGATGTGGACTGAAAGGTGAATAAAAAATAACAGATATGTCAGAAAGCCTGCCACACAAACACAGGATCGTGGCACCGTTTCAAATTAAAAGCCCTCTGGCATTTCATTAGACAGAACCCCGTCACCTGAGCTTTTATTGTGAAACATTTGAAGGTACACCTTGGAGAAATATCCATTATGCTGTTATAATAGACCCAGCTTTTAACTGACTACATATTTTATTTGAGGACTACTTTCCCACTACACTACATCCTACCTCCATCTTGAGACTCGATGGTGATGATGCCCTCCCTCTCTGGTCCGAAGCCCTGTGTGGTTCGAGCCTGAACTTTGAACTTGTAGGGGATGTTCTCAGTCAGGTTGGGGACGGTCAGGCTGGTCTCGGCGCTGTCCCCGTTCACCTGGAAGGAGCGCACATCGCCTGGAAGAAACAGCAGAGGTCAGACATCAGAAACTCCCTCAGACCAACACAAACAGAGGTGTGGAGCGGAGCCTCACCTCCACCATGCAGCTGTTCACAGGTGACCACATATCCCAGGATGTCCCCGTTGGGCTTGCGAGGTTTCTCCCAGCTGAGCTGCAGGGAGTCAGGGCTGAGGGCCGTGAACACCAGAGGACCTGGAGCACTGGGGGTGCTCAGAGTGAACGGTGAGCCTGGAAGACGACAGACAGAGGACAGAGTGAGGACAGAATGAGGACAGAGACACTTGTTGTGGTCCCTGCATGAAAAGCACAGTCAGTGTGTCTGTGAGCTGAACAGAGAATCAGCAGAATCAGCACCTGGCATGGGGCTGAGGGGGCTCTTTGGGTCCACAGCGGACTCGATGGTGATGACTCCCTCTCTTTCTGGACCCCAGCCCTCCTGGCTCTGGGCCTTCACCTTAAACAGGTAGGAGTGGTTGGGCAGCAGGTCCTGGATGATCACAGAGTTCTCTGCTGGGTTTGTCACATTGACCCGCTTCATCTCACCTGAGGGAGGACAGAGGAGGCTCAGAATCAGGATCATAGATATATTATTATATATATTATATAACCTGAAGCACCACACACTAAACTCTGCAGCTAAACTGAATGTGTAACGTACAGATGGAGGTTTGTTTGCAGTGCTGTTCCCCCACAGAATAAAAATAATAAAAATAGATGTGTTTAAGAGCATAAACTGGGAACAGACTAACTGTGTGGGACTGAATTCAAGCCTCAGGCTGAAGAACACTCTGACTGCCTCCGTAAACACACATCTAAAACACACATGTGTCGTCTGAGGTTGATTTATGCCACAATCCCACAGGATGATGCAGTGGAGCTGAGTCTTTACCTCCATTGAGCAGCTGGTAGAGGACGCTGTAGCCCAGGATGTCCTTCTCACAGTGGGGCTCCTGCCAGCTGACTTTCAGGGCAGTGGGTCCCAGAGCAGAGAAGACCAGTCTGCTGGGGGTGTCGGGGACACCAGGAGACAGTCGAGCATCTGATGGACCAAACAGAGACACGAGTGACAAACCTGGGACGTATGTGATGTGTCACTGAGTATAAAATTAGACAAAATAAAACTAAACAAACAGTAATTTGTAATCTCTTTGGACATTTACCTCAGTCTTTGTTAGATTACAACTTTTTTAAGGATTCTCAATGATCTCCATTCATTTCATCCAATAAACAGACCTTGTTGTTGACTTGCTTCAGGTTACAACTTTTTACCTTCACCAAAGGAGATTGTTGTCATCTGCGTTTGTTTGTTTGGTTGTTTGTTTATTAGCAACATTACAGAAAAAACTACTGAACAGTTTTTTCTTTTCATTTCATACACAGAGTATTATCCAAGGAACAATGTTTTCATTTTGATCAGAGGATGGGATACCATGTGAAAATATCTGTTATAAGGGTGAATGTTTGAACAGACAGTGTTCCTGTTTCACCACCAGAGGGCAGCAGTGTTCAGTCTGTAGCATCAGTGCAGCTGGATTATGACTTGACGGAGGGTTGAGCTCCCTGAGTGCTCTGTAGTTTGGTGTTTGCTTCATTTCTTCATGAAGCAGGGGATCGTAAGGACTAATTTAAGTGTTGGAAAAGTCTTTAAAGATTATTTTTGACCACACGGGGCAGCAGACTAAACAGTATTGCTATGTGATTGTCTTATCAAGTTGCTATGGTAATAAGGTTTGCAAACTGTTGCCCATTTATACAGAGGGGCAGAGCAATATGTGCCACGACTTCAATCTGATTGTAGTTTGGTCTGCACCAACTCCTGAAGGAAATATCTACATCTGTATCTGCTAAATGCTCGAGGTAGAAGAGCAGTGTCTGAAGTAAAACTGTTAAAACTCCTACTACTGCAGCTCCTACACAACACACAGCTGGATCCAGAGTCAAAAAAACTTTGTTTAGTTCAACTTCAACAAATCTGTAAAGACTTTTCATTGTGGTTTTAATACTTCAGTGTTTCATTTGTAACAGTGTACAAATGCATTGCTTTTGATGAGCAGATGTTTAATCATGCTAACATGAGATGTCCATACCACTAAAAAAATCACACTGTAAGGTGATACCACTGGTGAATAAATCAATGAAAAGATACATTTTTAAGCGTAAAGAAATGACATTAAACTCAACTTCTACAGACAAAACATGAAAACACTGATACAAAGGTATGAAAGATGTTGTGTAGTTGCTGTAACACCTGTAACAGCAGGTGCGGTCACATCAGAGAGGGACACAAAGTGTCAGAGCATCAAAGAGTGATGAAGATAAAGAAGACACCCAGCAAACACATCCACTGGCTTCATGCATGTACGCTGCAGACTTACCCTGGAGCACCCTGTCCAGATTATACAAGGCCTCATTGACGTCTGAAGACTGAGTCCTGGCCCTGGAGCTGAACTGGCTCTGAGAGCTGCTCTGCATCCCAGTGTAGCCGAACCCACCTGACGGTGCTTTGAGCGAGGGAGGGGGAGGGGCAGAGGAGGAGGAGGAGGACGGCAGGATGATGGAGAAGAGAGGCAAAGGGAATCATGGAAGTAGGGCAGGTAGAGGAAAAAAGTGAAGAAAAGAGGTAAAAATAAAAAAAAAGAGGGAGGAAGGGGAGGGAGGGAGAAACAGCGACAGTCAGCATAGCTCCTGCGAAGTCTGTGTGGATAAGCCTGCTGTGCAGCCAACAGCCCCAACCCTGCTAACAGATGTCCAAGCCATCGGCCTCATGCACAGTTTAACCGCCGAGGCATCATAAGTACTGCACTCCCAAGTCAGATCTTTCTCTTTAACCAGACACACGGACACATTTCACTTACTTAGTTCTGGAAACTTAGTTGACGCTTCTCCCATGACAATAGAGTCACGGATGTTTTCATCAGTGTACCCTCTGTTCTCTGAGCGCTTCCTCATGATGACATCAGTGGTGGTCACTCCACCTCCGATCATATCTTGTCTACGAGAGCCTCCTACGTGAAGACAGGAAATGATGAAGATGCAGAACGTCTTGATAGTTTGGCTCAGTGCACTTACTGTCGTCCATCCTACCTGGTCCCGTCATGTAGGTGGTGGTTGTTTCTGTGGTGAAGGAGGAGCCGCCCGCCCCTCTGTAGTTGGAGCTCAGAGTGGACATGGGAGAGGAGGATGCTGACAGGTTGCGTGTCCCTGAACCTCCCGGGAAAAGGAAGTTCTGGTCCCACTTCCCATTCATTGTGTAATCTGTGAAAGACCACAACGAGAGCCATGACGATCATCAACAGACAGAGTTCCTTCAGTCCTGTACTGACTGGAACAACACAGTGATGTTGAAGCACCCGAAACCAGCTGCAGCCAGTCTGCAGAGAGAAAGCACCAGCAGGTTCAGTAACAGTTACAGTCACACCAACAAAAGTTCAGCAGGAAAAGCCTTTTTTGTCAACTGTGTCGCCTCCGGGAGATGAGTGTTACAAGTGCAGTTTTTCTATGTGTAACGCCTCAACCTTCTGTCGTTGGTGCTCAGTGTTTACTGATGGGATGAAGTATCACCCTAAGCTGCATATAGAAGTGGACGAAACAAGCCCAACATCACCGGTTGGTTTGTAGCCAGGAGTTTGGGATTTGAATGTGGCCATGTTGGTGGTTTGGAGCCAGAAGTGACCATATTTGGTTATGAAGAGAGGAGTGAGGAGGCAGGTCTGGCTCTTGAACCTGAGGACACTGTCAAATGTGAATGAGACTGGAGTTCAGCACTGCTCTCATTGGAGACCAGATCTGTCAATCCAGCTAGCCCCTAAATATTCCTCTTTTTGAAACCTAATATCTCCTTAATGATTTTCAGATGGACCGTCAGAGAAGAAGAGTGGACTTTATGACATCAGAATGACTTGTGGAAAAAATGTATTGACTGAAAATTTCAGGATTGAAAATGACGAAATGATGAAATTGAAGTCAGTTGGAGCCAGAGTTTTTTGGAGCCAGCATCTGTTGTGCTTTTTTGCACTTCTGCATTTGCCTCTTTTCTGAGCCCCACTTGCTTCGTCCATTTCTACAAACAGTCTATGGGTATTGCGTTACATTTTGGGTGAGATCGAGGATGTGGTCCTGTCTGAAAAACAATCCTATTAAAATGGGTGGGAGTGTTTTACCATGATAGTGATGCTCTGTTATGACATGAAGGCAGCAGTGTTCAGTGTAGAGCACCAGTACAGTTGGATTATGAATTGTTGGAGGTTTGTGCACTGTTAGTGCTTTCTACTTAAATACAACCAAAAAAAAAAAAAAAACCTGAAATGATGTTGTGTTTATTGGTAGAATAGTGTCTGTTTCCAGAATAATCAAAACTTTCTGCTCAATTTAATATTAGTTTTACATAGTGAATTGTTTTTGGTTTAATTTTTAGTTGTGGCTCAATGTAAAACCCAAAAATCAAAACCACTAATTTCTGGCTAAATGCTAACATCAGCATACTGATAAGTACACAGTGATCCCAGCAGGGGTAATGTTTTTATGTTAATCCTCTTAGTTTGTCCTGTCAGCATCCTCGGAGTTTCTAATTAGCTCTGAAGGCAAACTGCAGCTCAGGCTGACAGGAATGTGATTAGTAAACTACATTTTAGCCAAGTCCTCTAGACACGTGTCTGTACAAAATGTTGTGCTATTCAATTTAGTAGATGCTAAGTCTCATCACTGAATAACTCTGACCGGCTGGTGTCAAAATTAAAAGTTAGAAGATCTAAAAAGTTATTATGATTTATTCTCTAGGTGTCACATTTACTTTTATCTGCCTAAGGAAACATTAAAATTGTCACTTGAGCCACATGGATAAATATCCAGTTGTAACACTCGTTTCTTGCATGTGACAAGAAGTTTTTATTTTAGGCCTCCAGGCGATATTAACATGTTGCTGATTTTACTTTGGCCATTAAAGTCCAACAGCTCCCCCATGTGGAGAACCCGCAACCTACTAGATTTGAATAATTAAGTTTTTACAAACCGGTTTCACGAGGTGCTTCGCATCTAAAAAGGCACATCTGAAGACGAAAGCATATACAGCTGCAAGGAAAAGTATCGTCATTAAAATGAGACTGCATTTAATTAGGAACCCGTTGTTTTCAGTGGCTAAGCCGACAAGCTGCCTCCAGATCGCTGCCTCCCCAGTGGGATGTAGAGAGAACAGACAGAGACAGGCACCTGGAAAAGCCTGCCCCCGATCATCAACTGGAGGTGGAGCAGTTGATGCCAGTGCTCCTCTCTGGGCATGTGGCGGGAGGATAGGTGCCAACTAGGGGCAAAGGGACAAGGACTGAAGCCCGAAACTGCATGATCAGACAAACGATAACATTTCTGAGCGGATCAAATTGTAAAGGCAGAGAAAGGCCTTGGTGTCCTCGCTGGGAACATGACTGGCCGTGCACAACAGCTGGCATGCTAGCTGGCTGCCTGCCTGCCTGTCTATCTGTGGCTCTGATCGAGTGGTCTTCACCTGGCAAGGGTGTTTGGGTGTAGCTGGGGTGGGGGGCCTCATCTGAGCTCGTCTCTGTGTCTGTGCTGAGCCGACTGGGGATGACCTCCACTCGCTTTTTCCACGACACCTTACGGAGATCCAGGTTGGACCCCACCAACTTGACATGTTTCCAGCCTTGATTTTGTGGTCACAGGGAGGAGAAGCAAGCAGGCGAAGGATAGATTTGTAGGGGAGAAGTGTGTGTTTTACTGTACATGACTTTACAAAAAAAGTAACACAATCAATGGGATTATTTGATCTAAATATCTTAGTTTTTATCACTAAAGTACTAATTGTCTCGGAGGTGAGGATGAATGTCAGTACTGTCTTTCAGAGAGGTACGCAGCAGCTGCAAAAAGCAGGAGAGTGACAGGTTTAATGAGGGAAGACCTTGCGGTTAGTGATCGTAAAGCACGTCTACTGCAGTTATCATTGGGTGCATTGGAAGCACATTTTTGTTGTGGCTGCCTTCAGGAAAGATGCCTCCCAGATGGAAGTAATAAAAAAAGGGCAAAGCCATGAGCATAATGCCATTTCTGAGCTTCATGCTCTTCCTTACGGCCACTGTTGAAAGTGGGGAGATGTTTTCATGTCATTCTTTTCAGAGATTTCACACAATGAAAAATAAAAATGAAGAAGAGCCAGAAACAGAGCAGAAGAAGACTTCACATCCTGGTGCTTTCAGGAGGAGTGTCACAGGTTCAAGGCTTTTCTGCAGCATCGATCTGACCAACCTCTCACAATGTTGTCAGCTCCCTGTCCTTCTGACCAGGAAATGACACCACACCACACATTGCATAAAAACACATTGGCTACGAGAACAAAGCGAGATGCCTCTGAGCTCTGAGAATGTGGACTGAAATAATTGGATCCATACTGCAGTGGTAGCTCACTCTCTAAGTCTGGCAGTCACATGTATGTTGCCAGAGCCAAAGAATGCATCAGAACAGAGCTCCAGCACAATGAGTTTACACTGTGGGGTGTTATGAGTAGCTTGTGGTTTTGGCTCCGGGTACCCACCATCACCAGAGACACTGGGAGTCTTGGAGCCTGCGGGCGACTTCAGCACATCGCTGCTGTACATCAGGTAGCTGTCGTACTCGTCTCCAGCCTCAGCATCCACAATGGGGATGTCTGGAATGATGGGAACTAGGGACAGAAAGAGAGAGAAATAAATCCCTTTCTCAGCAGATTCACTACAGGAGATGTAGGCATGGGTATGTCACTGACTTACTGGACAGAGGTCTGGCAGGCTGCGACGCCAAGTTGATGGAAGCATCTCTGAAGGGGCCCCAGCCCACACTGTTCTTGGCACGGACCTTGTACTGATAGGTCTGGGCGTTCTGGAGGTTCTCGATCAACAGCATTCGTTTCTTGGGGTTGTCAATCTTCACTTTCTTAGCTGCTCCCACCGGCTCTGAAGAGAGAGAAGAGCATTAGGACAGAATGAAAATGGCAACTGTAGGAGGAATATTTCCATCCTTAAGTGGGTCTCTTACTCAGTTCATCATCGATGGGTGTGTAGATGACCTCATAAGCTGTAATGTTGCCATTGGTCTCTGCAGGCTCTGCCCAGCTGAGCTGAGTGACAGTTGGACTGATGACATTGAAAGCGAGACGACCAGGTTCACCAGGCGCTGTGGTAAAACAGGGCCGCAGCAGTTGGTAAGTTCAAGATGGTTAAGTATGTTTTTTTTTATAGAGTGGGGATTCACACATCACTAAATTAAATCAGGTTGTTTAACACAAATTAGTTATTATGTCGACGTTAGCTCAGTAACTGCCAGGTGTGACTGTTGCTTCGTTTCACTGAACAAACGGACAAAACTTACTATCCTCCAGTGTTTGACAGGAAACAACGTCGGTATCGTAGCCATCTCCCAATGCGTTGTAGCCGCACACTCGCATCTCATAGTCACAGTAGGGGTACAGATTGGTCAGATCAGCCTGAGGAGTCTTCACATCTAAGACCTGGGCGTCTTTCTCTGGGTCGCCATAGATCCAGTACTTCACCTACAACACACAAAACAAATTTGAGAAATTTGGTGAAATCTAAACGATACGATGCAACTCAAGATGAAACTCGTGAACATGCTGAGTTGATGTACCTTGTAGCCCATGGGGTTACCAGGTGGTGGGTCCCAGTTCAGACGGATGCTCCTGGGTCCAGTTGCTTTGGCCTTAGGGTTTGCTGGGGAGAGAAGGTGTCCGCCGGGAGAGGTGGCTTTCTGGTTTATGTAGCCCTTCTGTGCCATGTGGACCACTTCTGGAGATCTTGGACCTGCAGGAAGTGGGGGAAGACAGAGGTTTTATCAAACATTCACCAAATGCACCATTTCTGTTAAACAATGATGGATGAATTATTAAATTATGCTTTTGTGGAAGGTATCCTCCCTTGAGTCTTACCTCCATCTGTGACATTGACAAGGGTGGTCTTCCTCTCTCCAACAGTAGCATTGCTTGGGTCGAACAGCTCCAGCTGGAAGGTCTCCGGCTGGATCGGGCCAGGGTGGGCTTTGGGGTCGATCACTATGTTCTTCTCTGTCTCTCCAGGATTAAACTTCAGAGGACCTGACAGCTCGAAGCGCTGGGCCTTCTTGGTGCGCCATTTCACCGTGGCAGGACTGTCCTGGTTGCGAGTGCGGACCACAGGGATGGTGTAGGTTGGATCTGATGTGGTAAAGTTCTGGGTGGCCTTCTTGAACATCATCACACTGGGCTCTGGATAAAGAAAGATGACATTGGGGGAGAAGTGACCTTAGTGACCAATCCTTTGGCTCAGAGTAAGGCTGAACAGACATAATAACCCAAACACTTGTGCAGTCACTCACCTGGATCATCTGCAATGGTGACCGTGGTTCTTGGGTAGCGCCCCAGCTTGGCACCCTGCCGTGGGTTACTGAGATCCATGACAAACTGCTTGATCTGCTTGTCCTCCAGCAGGCCATCTTTCTCAGTGAGCTCCAGAAGACGAACAGGAACAATTTTCTGAGTCTCTCCAGGATTATAGTTCAGGTCTCCCTCGACAGCCACGTAGTCCTAAAAGGGAAGAATAGAATAGGGGATTCATGTGGACCAGCTCCTGACCCGTACCAGAGATTCTGAGGTAAATCAAGTTAGAAAGAACCACTGAGACACAAAAACAAAGAGATACTTTCGGACAAGGAAGTCCCCAAATCCAACTTTGGCAGACAAAATGTGTTCGCAGGTGTAAAAACAAATGATAAATATAGCAACTCACCTTCTTATTCTTGGCTGTGGCGTCTCGTGTGCGGTAGCTGACTTGTGTGTGTCCGTCCGCAATGATCTCTCTGCTGATTGGGATGTTGGCCACTCCATCACTCCTGCTGTAGGTGTAATGCGGCTGGAGGAATGAGAAGATGTTGGAGGCTGCGGAGAAGAATCAATCAATTATTGTTTATGGTAAATGGTAAATAAGTACATCTATATAGCGCTTTCATGACCTTAGCTAGGTCCCAAAGCGCTTTACAAGGCTCTCATTCACCCATTCACACACACTCACACACCAATGGCTACCGAGCTGCCATGCAAGGCGCTAGCCACCATTGGGAGCAACTTAGGGTTCAGTGTCTTGCCCAAGGACAGTTTGACATGTGGACAGGAGGACCCGGGGATTGAACCTTATGATTCACAGGCGACCCAGTCTACCACCTGAGCCACAGCCGCCCTTTGTTTATATTAGTCCACATGACGGAGCTTCTGATAAATTGAAAGGCTAATTCTCTTTCATACAAAAGGTTTACATACAGAACTAAAGCTGTATTTTTAAGTGTTTTCTCACCATGCTCTTTGATGATGGTGATGTTAACCAAACGCTTCCCAATCTCTGCTTTGCCCAGAGGCACATCCACAGCCTCCACCTTCAGCTGTTTCTTATCATCGTCTTCATCCTTGACAAAGAGCGGCACGTGAACATCTACTGACTCCACGTCCTGTTGGAACTCGATGGCTCCCGCAGCCTCTGCAGAGAGACAGCAGAGTTTATGACAAGATTAAAGGCAGGGCCAGCTGAGAATGTGGTTATCCTGACTTTGTACAGATATTTAACACACACCTCTGTCTGTGGCCACGGTGTAGTAGCCTGGCACTACTTTGAGGTCCCTGAAGTTTCCAGACTGAACGTTCTTCTCAGTGAGTTTGACAATGTCTGGGAAGGTGCTGCGAGGAGCAGACAAGACGGTGTCCATGATGGTGTAGTCCTGCCTGAACAGCATGAGAGGGTCAGAGGAGTTAGAGACGTTTGGACCCTTGAAAAGACAAGAATCGTACATATTTGTATCGTAATGTGTTGTATCAATCAGGATGTTACCTTTTTCCAGCGTTTCTCTGCATTCTGCAAGAACCAGAACATATATTAATTTATGAGAGAACAGATATATTTTGCTTTAATGTTGGAAGCATTGTGGCAGTGTGAAGGGTCCTACCTGAATGAGGTCTTCTGCACCTTCTGTGCCCCAGGAATCTGCTTGAACACCTCGTTCAGCTTGATGGAAGAACAAACACAGTAATCAATGATACAGTCGGCGATCATACACTTATACACGTGCCCGCCAACAAACAAAAGCTCTCTCACGTTATCAGACACTTCCTTGCGGAGTTGTTCAGCGTCTCTTGATTCGGGTCGAGACAGGTTCTCAGAGAACAGCCTGTTTAGTCGTAGGGAGACTGGGTACTGGACTACAAACAACAAAAAAGAAAACGTGTCAAAAGATGTTAAAACGTTGTGGCTTTAATATAATTCAAGGGAAAACACATCATCTGTTTCTTACATGAATCAGCACTTACTGGTCTCTTTGGGGTTTGGCTTTATCAGAGCCTGAGGGTGATTCGGTGCACGATGAACGTTATCTGTGACCTTCCAGCGGACCACATCGGTTCCTTTGGGAGGGCCGGTCCTGACCATCGGGGTGTCCAGATGGTCCGAGGTGAGCAGAGACTGGCGGAGCAGATACTCATCCTCCTTGAAGCCGACCATGCGGCCTGGAGACAACACAACAGGACGTGACTCATACTCCACATCGTCCCAAGTGGGAGGAAGAGGTTGATCAATGAGATTTTATGATGATAGTTACTAGAATGGGGCCTTATGTTCTTAACAGTTTTGATTATCATCACATTCTGGTGGTTAAAACTGACCCCAAGGATGTAAGATGTTAGGAAGTTTCAGGATAACGGGAGGGTTACAGCATTACTGATAAACTATGCAACACTGTAACATAGCAATCATCTTACCTCTTTTACAGCAAGGCAGCAGGGCAAGACAGCTCTGTGCAAGACAAGACAGAAGCGGTTACTTTTACTGATACTTCAAAATATCGAATCATTCATTGGTCTCAATCTGCGTTGTGTTTCATACCTGCCAGCAGGTTTTGCAGCAGGCACAGTATTTCCAGCAGCAGAGCAGCAGGAGTCCCAACAGCAGCAGCAGGAACAGGAGGAGGGGGAGTAACCACAGGAGACTCGCTGGGGGACAATCTGAGGAGTCGTGATGAAAAGTGGATAAAGTTACCAACACAGCAGCTACACAAGGAACCGCCGGGGGATATTTAATGTAGAGTCGGAGATGAATAGGACTTTTCTGGACCATAGACCTCATAGTGGCCCAAAGAGCCATATATAGCTTTATCATTAACTCTCTGCAGAGATACCAGGACAGGTCAATGAGGACATCTTTTCTTGAAATTTGAATAGACCTACTCTCTAGGTCCTGACACTTAGATACATTTCTATGGGCATGCTTCAGGTGTGGTGTAAAAATATACACTATTAAGTCATTTTCTTTCTGTAATCAGATGTAATTTGATGTAACGTATTTTCTGGACTATAAGCCGCTACTTTTTTCCAACACTTTGAACCCTGCAGCTTAAACACTGGTGTGGCTCATGTATCGGCGGCACGAAGCTCGTTAGCTTTTTACAAGCTAGCAAGCTCCGTGCTGCCGATACATTTAGCCTCGTCACATCAGACCCGGTCAGAGTGGACCACATGAAACTGTTCGAATAAATTCAATTCAATAGCGGCTTATAGACAGGTGCGCTCAATAGTCCGGAAAATACGGTAATTTCTCCACAAACCAAGAAGAATAGAAACTTCAAATCAATAACAAATCAATGTTCCCACAATGTGATGCACATCAAACTGCAGCTCACCTTTCTTTTTGAGCACCTGCACATCTAAGTGTTTATCATTGGCTTCTTTGAGGTTTTCCACAGTGTAGTGGTAAGTACAGTCGTCGTCCTCATCTCGGAAAGTGCACGAGTCCACCCCATCCTCCGCTGAAAAACAAAAACACATTGACACACATTACTGCTTCTGTGCCACAGTGTCCTGCAGAGTGGATCTCACTGCATGAAGATCCAATGAGGTCACTGTGTCCCTTTTGCATGTGCTTACGTTTTTTCAGTTCATCCACCAGGTAACTTTGAAAGGGGCATTTTTTACAGTCCTCGTCTTTCTTCTTTTCTCCTGTCTTCCAGGATTGGCACTGGACACAACTCCTCAGAGCCTCACACACACCTAACTGGGCCTAGACAGAACACATACACACATCAAAAGCAACAAGTTAATATACTGTATATCATATCCCACTGGATATCTATTGAAGCAGAGAGGTACATATTTATACATCCACACACCTGGAAATTTGGCTCACAGGTTGGAGTCATCTCGATTTCAGACTGTAGACACTGACAGCGGCCGCATACACATTTGCCGCGCCCATTGCAGACACCCTGGCCACATAAAGACATAGTCAGGCATCGGCTATATGTGAGATAACAGGATAACCTAACGTACAAATTATTTTCTCTGCTCACCCCCTTGCTGTCAAGACAGGTCTCGTTGCTCTTGGGACACTCGCAGGCGTCACCCTCCCAGCCCTCAGTGCAAGCACAGCGACCCATAACACAGGAGCCACGGTCTATGAGGAGAAGGAAAAGTAAGATCTAACAGCGCTGTACTGGGGTGTCCTGAGGAAAAAGGTAATGGGAACTGGTCACCAGGTGATTTTTTTTACGTTTTTTTCAATTTAGGGTAATAAATGAGGAGCTGTCTTTGCCGTCTCGGGAACCTATACTGATATATTATTACCTGTTGATATGGCGAACATGTTAGCAAACAGACATTTATTTGTAACAAAGCAACATTAGCGTTGCTCTTTGTTACAAATTTTAATTAAAGTTGTGGCTCTGTTTTGGTATCCATGTACTTCTGGGGTACTTATGTCATCCTTGTTCACAGGCCTAGTTACCAACTCTGTCCAAGAAGTTTTTGATAGTTTTGTACCACCATAGACTGTATACAGAAAGGGACACAGCAACCAGGTCTCAGAAGTACGTGCAACAATGTGCAACACCACTGACGGCCAGTTGACTTCAATTCAAAAAAGGTCATTTTCAATCCTGAAATATTCAGTCAATACATTTTTTTCCCCTCAAGTCTTTCTGATGTCATGAGTTCAAGTCAACAGGGAGGAGTTATGGGTGAGGATAGTTTGATTGACAGGCTTCAAAATATCAGCCAAAGGGTGACATCACGTTAGCTTTGTCCATTGTATACACAGTGTACGACTCAGGTTACATAAGTACTGCTTTCCCATCTAAATACTGGAGCTTGTTGGAGCTGTTACAAGCTACTATACTGTTTTGGGGTATTTTATTTAACTTGTATTTAACCTTTATTCATCCAGGCAGAACAGATTAAAAACTTATCCTTATTTAAACCAACAAAACTAACAATTTAATCTATTTTTGACCGACAGCTGACCAACAGAGTTAAGGCTACTGTTTAACTCAACATCTAAACACACCAACTTCTGTGATTAAATGTCAAGTTTATTAAATTAAACTAAATCTAATCTGTTAGGCTGCTAAGTTTTTTCATCATGTATCATAAAGTATTGAACGTATATACACATACAAACACATTTAATTTACGACACAAAAATCACCATTCAGCATACCATTGCAGAGGAAGCCTCCGTATCTTTGACACTGGGTCTTGTCGTACTGACAGTAGGGTCCTTCGTACTGATGGGGGTTGGAGCACACACAGATTCCACACGCCTGACAGTCTCCACGGCCTGAACACGGCTCCTTCCCGCCCGGAGCTGTGCACTGGGCGGTGTCCAGGGAGGAACTGCTCTCTGAGCAATTACAGAAAGGACCCAACCTTAAGCAGAGGAACAACAGAAACACAAAGACTTTAGCAAACTTCATGGAAATCTCCATCATGTGCTTTTACCCAGGTAAAAATCCAATTTAGTATTATTTCTTAACTCACCAGCCCTTGTGGCACAGACACCTCCCGCACACCAGGTCTCCTTGTTGGTAACACCTGTCTGAATTAACGATGGGGGTCTGGAGGGAAAATTAAAGAAATCACATCTTTGAAAAAGGTATGGATTTTCCTTAAAGGAGCACTTTAGTGTTTTTGTGTGTCTGACCTGCTCACAGGAACAGGTAGGACAGAGAACTGAGGCCTTCACGTTGACGCCATCACTGAAGGTTGAGGGTTTGACTCTTAACGTCCCCTCCTTCTCATCTGGATCCATCTTACAGACGGACTCTTCTTCGATCATTCGATGGGCTTTGAGCTGCATCTTGAACTTGCCCTGGTGACAACACACAAACACATTTCCATCACTTCAGAGGAGATTACACTGACCTACATTCATTTCCTGGAGATGTGTTGTAACCCCAACATGACCATCCATGAAACCCCTTAAACCTTAATGTGTTTATTTCACCAAGGGTTGCATGAGGTGGTCCTTGCTTCCTGACTATCTGCTTTGTTGTTTTTTGATACAATATAAATGGTAGTTGTGTAAATGTGAGGATCATGAGGGGAAATGGAAACTGTACCAACATGAACTGGAATCTCCTACTCTTTAGAAAATGTATTTCTTACCCTGTTGTCCCTTGAATGCATAATTGCAAAACAACAATAAGAACAGGGACAAACACCACACAACACAAGCATATACTTTCATTTGTTTCCATAATTTGTTGCTACCTACAATTTTTCCAGGCTTGATATTAAAGTTCCCATATTCTGCAACTTCTCCGCTGGTCTTCAAGAACTCAGTCTCAAAAGCCTTCGGTCGATCCTCTGCACGGATGCTCATTTTCGAACGGATATTCTGAAAGGACAAATGAGAGGATCAGCACACCGAGGTCCACTGGCAGCGCTGCATTGGACCATCAACAGAACCTCTGAAGTGTTACCTCAAAAGCAGTCTTCATGACCTGGATGATATTGCTTGAGTCTTCTTGCAGCAGACCAACCTCAGCAATGGGGAAATACCGCTGGAGTTTCTGCAGACAGAGATACACACAGAGGATATATTCACGACCCAAAGTCTTCAAATGACACCAGAGGAAGACTTCGATGAAAGCTGAACCAACCTCGTAGTAGTCGTAGGAGTGGTTAGTGACTGCGAAGATGGGGATGATGGTGTGTTTTCCCAGCAGACGGACCAGCGTGGGGATGGAAGGATAATCCTGAGTTATATCCTCCGTGTATTTGTCATTGGCGTCCAGGTGGCAGAGCTCATCGTTACGCTTCAGGATGCCTGACAGCACGTTAGCGCCGTCGCCCTCGTAGTGGAAGGCGGATTCGGTGGAGAAAACCAGGAGATGTGTGCTGTGCTTGCGCCAGCCGATCTTATCCTAGGATAAAAATACAAATTAAATAACAGCATAAGGTATCGTGGAAAGTAGGATATCTCAAGAAAAGACACTAAAAGAGGCGACCTACGCCAAGCAGAAGCTGTTGTTGGCAAAATTATCAACTACTATATTCTTAAAACTGCAATACCAGACTTTTTACCCACTTGGGGGCAGTAGAAACAAATTTGTGAAACGCATCAGCATTTGGATTGTTTACAAGGAGTTGTATATTTACACATGAAGCAGTTTGCAAACAGCTCATCTGGAGCTGTTTGGGTCCAGGTGACAACGTGAGTCTCCACTTTCTTTCAGCTCTGTTTTTGGTCTTCACCAACTTTAAAAAGAAGCTTTTTAGCTGCTCAAAGCTAAATGCTCCACTGTGCTGGACACTAACGATCAGTATTCAGATCTCCAAAACAAAACCATGAAAGAATCAACATAAACATTAAAGCTGAACTGTAATATAATCTGTTATAAATATCAAAACATGAATTATACTTGGCAGTTTGACTGAGAGAGTCATTAATGGGACCACACACACTAAACAACAACAACATTTTGATTCACAAGCTTCAATATCTGTCAGAAGTGGGCAAACATTAGCCCATAGGTCATATCACACAAAGTAAATAAATATAAAAATAAGAAATAAATACTTGAAGTTTTATCTTATTTTTAAAAAGTATTACTAAAATCGCATTATATTAATATTTAAAAGAGGATTAAAAGACAAGCATTTCTTTACTTTCTGCCAATCAAATTCAGAGCAGAGCAGCTAGTTTTGTATTTTACTGACCTGACACACGACAGCCTGTAATATAGCATCAAATCCTCCTTCAGGAGCATCCAGGTTTCCAGATATTCTCTCCTTCTGCAGCTTGGTGGTGAACTCCTTCACGTTGCTTGTCAGTTTAATAACATTTTGAAATGAGAAGGGAGGGTCGCTATCGGTCCATGGCTCGGCGAGTCTGAGACAGAAAAGAAGAGAAAACACCATTTTTATTATGATATCTGACACATGCTTAACCTTCTTCGGAGCATTTCATCTCTTACTTGGCAGGTCTCATGTCAGTCTGAGGCTCGATCACTTTGTCCACGAACTTTCCAAACCCAATTGTGTAGTTGTCTGAGATCTCACCCACCAGTGAAGCTACAGGAAACACATTCACAGTCAGTGTCACATCGACAGATTGCTCCACAGCATGTCAGCGTCGTCAGTGTGCTCACCCAGCTCGTTGCCCATTCTCTTCAAGTTACTCAAATCATCGGCCATGGAGTTTGAGAAGTCCATAAGAATATAGAGATCAAGAGGACCTTTGGTTGGAGCAAACACTTCGACGTCCACCTCTTTCTCCTCTCCTGGCAGAAGGGTCATGCTCATCAGCTGTGGTGACACCTGAGCCTGCTTAAGGCTCATGTCAATTTTGTTGTTCTGGGCAGTGAGAGGGGTGATGAAGAGGAAGCACAAAGCAGAGTTAAGATGATGAAATCCATGAATCAAAAGTTAAACAACAGTGGAAGAGGGCTGAGATTGATGGAGACTCACTTGGGCTATTTTCATGCTGCTTTCTGCTGTAATGACAGCTGCAGCTCTGCAGCCATGGGCCAGTATATTCTCATACAAGTCACAGCGAGGCCCACTAAAGGTCTGAGTGAACAGGGAGTTTGATTAGTGAGTTTTGAATAGCTCTGAAGCCTGCTGCTTTATATTCCCACAGTTTTCCCCTCTCACCTCATCAGAGCAGTAGGCGCAGTTTTTGTCAGTCTGCAGACACTCGGAGCAGGTCCTGGCCCTGGCTTCGAAGCAGTAGTTCACTGTTGGAGCCCAGACAGAGGGAGGTGGTGAGGGAACAGTGTCAGGAAGAGTCAGAGTCACAGAGAGGCAATAAAGTGAGAATCAAACCCATGAAGCATAGCTTGAATACCTGTGCTAACACTGAACAGATCCTGGCACAACATCATAGTTTCTCCTTCAACAGTCATACAGAAGCAAATAAAAAAATACTGATAAAGTCAAGAAAAATTCAATCTTCATGAAAACAAGCTTCACATTTGTGATGTCTCTTCCTTAAGCATTTTGTTTGTTTTTCTGTGGAAATTTCAAGTGACAATAAAGTTGTCCTGTTATCCTGTCTGTCAAACACACATTAAAATAATAATAAAACTGGTTTGGAATTATATAGCAGTTTTTTCTGGAAGTCCTGACTTAAAGCGCTCACAAAGACCATTATTCATTCACACCCAGTCATACCGGTGGCTGTGAGCTAAGTTAGCCAGAGCTAACCTGGGGCAGACTGATGGAGACGTGGCTGCCTATTTGCACTTACAGCCCCTCCGACTGCCACCAAACTGTTCATCAACACTCATAAAGGACAAGGTGGGTAAAGTGTCTTGATCAAGGACTGAGAGAAATGGGAATCAAACCACCGACCCATCAGCCTATCTCTGAGCCACTGCCGTCCCCAAATAGTGGTTGACTGATATGTAATCATGGCTGAAAATGTCAGTGATATAATTGATTCATCAAATAGTAATTACGTCAAAACAATTCAGTATTTAGTCAATAAACTCAATTAACCTTTTCCCGATCTAGAGTTAGCTTCTAATGACACTATCAAATATCTGCAGAGTTCCCTCAGTTCAGTGGTTACAGTCAGATGATAAATGTATCATCTGCTGTCAGTAAATATGTCTCTGGTCTTTGTCACCTTCAGCATAGCAGCAGGTCAACAGGACGGCGAGAAGCCCGAGTCCCACTGAGAGACGTAACGTCCATCTCCCCATCTCCTTCCTGCAACAGAAACAAAACCCATTCACATCAACACTCACATCCACTGTTACAGAGAGGGAGAGAAAAAAAACCCACTATTGTCCCCAGGTGATATTTCTGCAGATGAAGGTGTAACTCGAACCACCTCCACTTTCACTTGGTCAAAGCCCAGAGAATGTGAACAGGCCCAGACACTCCCCGTACCTGCACCTCAGTTTGTACAACGAGGGATATTTCTCTGAGGGTTTTGGGAGATTTCAAGCATTTTTCATTGAGTAAAATTCTGTTATAAAGACAAAATTGGAAGTTTTTAGGGGACAGTTCATCACATTAACCAAATTTGGAGATAGCTTGCCATAACTTGTCAGTAAAAAATGTGAGTCCAGTTAAAACCCTGTACACTGATTTAGCTGGAGCTACCCTCAACAGAAGTGTTTCCAACGTTTTGAGCACAACACATAACTTCCATTCACCTCCACTATAATGTGTTGGAGGTAGAAATCGTACATGCACTGTATCAGAGCAATACAGTGAGATGCAGGAATCAGGACAGGAAAAGGTCCCATACAGGGTGGGACCTGGAAATACTGCAGGCAACACGCTGTGCAGACTCTTTACAATAAAACCATGTTATAATTTCATGCTGGAATTTTGGCTGGAGAACAATCTGATGGATATGAAGCTGCAAAAAAGCTGCACCAAACACAGGGAACAAAGGGCACTGTGTGGCATGAAATGTCTCAGTAATTGTCTCAGTGGGCAGATGCAATTTGAGTTCACAAAAAACAACAACAAAAAAAAAAGAAAACGATGATCTGTGCCCGGGAAGATTTACAGGTCGGAGGAGGAATTTCTCCTCGAGGCGAGAGAATGACCTGTCCAAGTTAAAAACACATGGGAAAGGCACCTTAGCACCTCGCTGTGAACTTGAGCTACAGGTGTGTGCATGTGTGGGAGAGACTGTGGCATAAATCACTGACCAGAGTGGGTCAGGGAAGAAAAGTGAACAAACCAGCTCTTATTCTTCAAACTCCGTCACTCAGAGGACAGAAGTTGTATGTCGTCGCTCTTTGGACAAAATCAAAGGCATGCGGGTGTTTGTGACACTGACAGTAAAGTGGGAGACAAATTACAACTTCCAAGAGACAGAAAATAGAAGTGAGTCATTCATGCTGCTTTTTTCTTTGGTCTCAATGACCCTGGTGCAAAAAAGTCCCTTAAGTTCAAAGCTGTGGTTGTTTCTCTAGAGACCAGGTGAACATACCACCACTGGGTGTGGGTCTGACCCTGTCGTGACACCTCCTCAGAGGGGTGGCGGGCTTTTGTAAAGGGTTTATAGGGGAATCTAAATGGCAATAACTTTTAATTATCTCAGCAACACATTCCCTAAAAAACCCAAATAACACAAAGCAGGTTTTAATTTTAAATCTGCATCAGTAGTCAGCAGCAAACTGTGCTGATATGAACACAAGGAAGTTCTCTCTCCATTGTTTGCTCTGCTCTGGTTTCTTTCACCTGTGCTGCATTGTTGCTTTGATGCACAAAATTTAAATATTAAAAAGATTTGATAGGAAATAATCACACAGCCCAATCCAGCTCAGTCTGCAGTCGTTCTGAAACCATGCGGTGAGATATATAAAGTTACATAAGACACATTTTACAGCCGATCACCTTGTAAAATGAAGTCGTACAAATGTGAAGCAGTAGATCAGTTTTTTGCAAGACTCTGGAGAACACGTTTAAATCGAAGGGCGCTGAAAACAATGGAGTCATTAGGAAATTTATGACTGGATACAAAGAGATTACTGCTCAAACAAACCTTTCACTGTGCTCTCGCCCAGTCCAGGTCCAAAAGTCCAACAATAAATAAGAAAATAAAAGCTATTTCCTTTTCTGCTGAGTCTGACGCAGAAGTTTGGGAAAAAACTTTGTATCCACCTGTGTTGAAAAAAACCTCTTCAATCCAAAATCCTCAGAAAAACAAAAAAACAGAGTCCAACTTTCTTCTTCTGTCTTTAGTTTCTTCTTTCCTGCCCAGTCCGCTCTGGTCAAATATTGACTTATTCGCCTTAAACTGCTCAGCCGAGCGTGTATGTGTGGGTGTGTGTGTGTGTCTCAAAGTGTGTGTGAGAGTGTTCAAGTGTGTAGTGTGGAGAGATATGAGACGCAGTGAGACTCAGAGCAACTGAGTGAATATGACTGTGAGTGCTGCGACTTG
>OOFC01016669.1:9532-37399 GCA_900323345.1 Pseudochromis fuscus
TAGTTAAATATGATTAGTGGTGGTTATAGCATGAGAAATGATGATGATTTAGGCATTTTAGGGTACAGCCTAGAAAAATCGGGATTTTAGTTGAGTTTGTTATCTGGATGGAAGTGTGTGTGTGTGTGTGTGTGTGTGTGTGTGTGTGTGTAGCATCAGGGTGCTTGGGAAAAAAAAAAAAAAACTGCGCCCCAGGCTGTCTGCTCGGTGCAGTGAGAAGCTCTGAAAGCTCAATGACATTTCTGCCATGTTAACTGCTAACAACTATATAGATCCAGAGCTTCAGATGGACAGTAGTATCTGACACTCACAGAGCACATACATACATACAGAGAGCTCTTCACCTCCAGCTAGACAGTGTGCAGCCCAGTTGAAAATGTGAAGATAAAAATATCCGCGATAAATACAGAAAAATGTGTGTGTGTGGGGGAAAATCTTGTGGAAAGAAAAAATATTTGGCATGTTTTTGTATAGATTGTAAATTCTTTCATTCATCAAACAATACTGTACAGTTTGTCTTTCCTACATTGTTAATTATGCTGCTTTCAGGTTGCTCTAAATGTATTTGACCAAGTCTGAAATATTTACCCCCACAGTACATTTCACAATTCATTACATGCAAACTAATTGAACCAATTGTTAGTTGTCGCTAAATTTTTTTTTTAAGAGTGTATTTTCTATACAATTTCCATACATTTTACAAGTTATTTTGTAGAAACAGATAATGCGATACAGGAAAAAAAAATAGTAGTGTTGTGCATTTTCAATCATTGTCAGAAAAACCTTAGTTTACATCAGAAAATTGTTATATACACAACATGGTACAAGTTTTAATACACTGAAATGTTCACTGACAGAAATATTTACTTTTGATTTTAGTTGTTATGAGCTTTAGCTGGTGATCCATCATGTGGTGCTGTTTGTACTGTTTTGAGAAATGCACTCACTGTATTGCACCTAATGACTCAAGAGATGAGAAAAACGAAGAAAACAAGTAACCTGATAGAGAGAGAGTGATGTTTTTTGAGTGAACTGTAGGTATTCATAAATGTGCTTTTCTTAAGGTGCACACATGCACAGCGTGAGTAAGAGACAGAGAGAGGCGGGGCAGCGGAGGTCAAGGGTTAATGAGGTAATTCAGTCGTTTAAGGTACAATTACAAAGTCATGTATTGTAGTAGTAGTGTGTGTATGTCTGTGAATGGCTGTGTGCGTGCGTGTGGCTGACTGTGTGTGTGCGTGAGTGTGGGTGGGGCGAGAGAGAGAGAGCGTGGGGGACGTAAAGGTGCGCTAGTGTCGTTAAGTCGGAGTTGCAGGTGCAACGGGTGAGTCCGGTCATGTTTAGAGTTGGTTACGTAGGGAATAATGAAGGTGCTGCGCTTATACTGTTGCGGTGTTAATGTCAATAAAGATACACACTTCCAAAGACACAGCTGGACTCCCTGTGTCTCCTTGCCGCTGCTGCTGCCCAGTGAACAAAGTGTAGGGAGTTAGCCCCGGAGCTATGCTAGCTTCGGCCCCAGAGCAGACCGCTAAGTCTCCCCTGTGCGCTCTTACTACGGCAGGGGCGCCGAAGCAGGAAAGGCTAACAAATGTAGGAAAAGTTTGTGATCTCTGATGTCTCAGATTGCTCAGTCAAATAACCTGCAAACTGTCATGCTCTTACTGGTGTGAGAGGTTTACTGTGCCCTGACCTCACTGAAGCTGTTCTTGAAATAAGTGAGAGGTTTATTATCCCTGTAAACAGACTGCAGACTGTAGCATCATTGTGTTGATAGACAAGGTCTGTGGACTGGTTGCCTTCTCTGGAGGACCACATTATCCCAACAAGAGGTCGTTTCAGATCTGAGAGTAGGAGCAGGAGTGTAAGGGAAGGTCTGTATTGCAACATGGAGCAAGGCTGTTCAGTAACCTTTTTAAAATCAATCCTGAAGGCCACCAGTAACCAATAGGAACACAATGTGCATAAATACAGAGGAGTTGTACTACATGTGTGTGCTAGCAGGTCGACATGTTTGAAAGAAACCAGGAAGTTGCTGTACTGTGCACATAGACTAAACCACTAAATGCAAAGATCCACAGAAATAACTCAGACCGACAGGCACAGACGCAGTTACTCTGCTATGTTTTTATGCACCGATCTTCTCCTTAATTCCTCTGTAATTGAAGTTTCCTCTTTTCAGAGTGTGGGACCTGGTGTCTACACACTCAGTAGCTCTGCAGTCTGTTTGAAACCCCGGCTGAAATCAGCTTAACAATTTTCCTCCTTCTGTCTTCCTCTTCCAGTGATCACCCTCACCAGCTCAGTACTGTCATTGCACACGTCTAAACTGAGTCCAGCATTTCAAGAGAATCAACAACACTCCCATTTTAACTACTAGGGATGCTACATTGTGCGATGCAGCTGTTAAATTCAGAGTTGAACTTTGACCTGTTTCCATATGCACGGTCATGTTTTGGCAGCTCAACAAACATTTGCAGGTGGTGACATTTTTAATGAAAAAGCATTCAAAATGTGCAAAACAAGGTCAGTGCAGTATTAGACCTTCTCTTCTGTCTTTTTTTTTTTGTCTTGGGTTAACAAAAACGCATCACTAGCCTTACTGAAAATGCATCGATTTGCTCTTTTCGTATTTATTCTAATGTGTGCTTTTTCTCTCAGCCACACCAGGAGATTATAAAATGACCTCCTCTCTTTCCAATTTTCTTTCACCTTTCACATTGTCTCCCGTTTCCCTTTCTCTCCTTTTCCCTGCATTGCTGTTCTCCTCTTATTTCCCTCTTTTCTTTCTCCTTGCTGTCCTCTCCTAACTCCTCTTTGTTTCCTCTCAGCACTCCCCCTCCCTCTGTCTCTCCCTCAGTGCTAGGAGGTGAAAATTGAATGAGAGTGAATGAGCCCAGTGGAAATCCCATCTGAGATACTGAGGTCTTCCACGTTATTAATTGGCAGAGATATTAATATCGGCATAAGCTGCGAGCGGGGAAAGCATGAGCAATCCGACATGTACATAGAAATGAATACACAAACCGAACAGTCCACAATAAGTACTGGGGAAAAGCAGGAACCAATCTTATCTTGGATGGTATGATATTTACACAAAACCAGAGAAATTTAAGCAGAGTGGGAGGACAAGGAAGTTTGATACATGGAGGGTTTGTTCTTGAATTGTCTTTAACAGAATATTTCACTAAGCACCCATCTATTGTGTATCACACGTCAACACTCATCCCACTGTCAGCTTAGGACAGACAGAAGTTTGTACTTTGGACTTTAGTGGAGGACAGCAGTTGTCGTCAACTTGCATTATCTAAAAAGCCCAATAAATCCTTGCAGTGACCTTGAGGCTTAACTGCAAAGAAAACATCCATTAAAACTTCTTAAAGCGTTCCTGCAGCAAGATCCGGTAAAAGACAAAAAAAAGCAGGGGAAGTTAGTTTAACTCGGGTTATGTAAGGACCAAATAATTGCAGGCCTTCCAGCCAAAACATGCAGGAGCTGGTTAACAATTTGCAATTATTCTGAAAAAGTGAGTCTAATCTGTGATCATGAAACTACTACTTTCTCCAACACGCTGTGCAGAGGTTGTATATCCACTTAAAAAAAAACCTTCTTTTACAAGGTTGTGAAGAAGATTATTTGCCAGAATTGCCTAAAGGTGAAAATATTTAGTGCTGATCTCTGAGGGATAAAATATTTATTGAAAAAGATTTTAAGATTTTGGAGTTAAGTATGATCAAAGCTTTGAGGTGGTGTGAGCGGCTTTCACGGGCGAGGTGATAAAAAAAAAAAAAAACTCGAATTAGAACAGAAAAGGGTAATGTGTGCAGAGACATTTTCAATACATGATATGCTGTGTGACTGTGAGACAGACTTTGTGGGCCCCCATCGGACTAGAAAACTGCAAAATATAATGGTGCAGTGAATTAATTAAGTTACACCGTAGGCTCCATCTGAAATCATTGCATGGTATGTAGTGTTTCTCTGTCTGTTTGTCTGTCTGTCTGTCTGGTGGCAACATTGTGGAAAAACTACTGAACAGATCTCAGTGATTTTGTAATTTACCCAAGAAACAAATAACTAAATTTTGGGGAAGAGCAGAAGATGAGATCCTGAAAAGTCCTGAGGTGGTTCAGGACATGTTTTTCTCTGTCTCTGGACTGGTGGACTTGGTTCTGATCCAGCTGTATGTCAGAACATCACCAACTTCTGGAGCATGTGAGAGCAACATGACATGCACTGTTGACATGTATTAATATTAGACACACGCCCCCACACCCTGTACACACACCTACATGCACACAGATAAAGAGGAGAAGTTTTAGGAGGACGGGCTCTAGGAGAAGGATGTAGGGTTGTTGATCTCATCATCTCATTTGCTTCTTGATTTTCACCCATCTCTGTAAAAATCTCGACTTACTGAATAAATTTGTATTAATTAAACTGTTTAAGTTTTGTCTTATTTCCACATATTGGCGTCACAAACAGGATTCGAACTTGTGCGAGGAAACCCCATTGGATTTCAACAGGGTGTTATCTGTTCTAATGTAGGATGCTTAACAAGATAGTGCTGCTGTTTCACCAACAGGAGGCAACAGTGTGCAGTCTACAGCATCTGCACAGCTGGATTATTACTTGGTGGAGGTTTGTACCCTCCAACTGCTTTCTATGGCAATGTGCCACCATTAAAAGTATTGCAAATGATCTATTAGCCATTGTTGCGTGCAATGTATCCATGTACATATTGATGATTTTATTACTTCACTTTGGAAGAAGACACAATTTTCAGGCTGGAGTTAAATGAAATGTCTTCTCTATGATTTCTTAGTGGATATAACAATACTCTTGGAAAGTGTAAATTACACAGATCAATAAATATATGTGCACAGAAAAATTCTGTGTTCAGATGTGCGACAGTTGTAACTCAGAGTAGTACAGGCTTAAATTGCAGCAATCAGGCACTAAGGGTTTTAAAGTACCTTAGCTGCCTCCACGAGGTGTGTACCACTGCTGGTGCCTCTGCTGCGTTGATAAGCGGCTAAAGTAGAGCAGCTAACTTCCTGTTGTTTTCAGAACATCCACAGACACTTGTCCCTTTTATCCCATGCAGAGTCTTTGCCTTACGTCTCTCACTCCACGTTTCTCCTTCAGCTCTCCTGTGCCTCGCTCAGGAAGCTCGGCTCTCAGATGGAAAACATCTAGTAAGTAAGTGGGCGCATGCTGAACATATGACAACACAGATCCTTCTTGGACTCTGCTTTTCCCATTGAATCCACGTTAGCTGCCACAGTGGCAACCAAGTCAGGATTTCATTTGTTTCTTTAGATTCTCTTTTGTCCTTTCTTTTAGTTTTTATCACTCTGTTTTACTGATCTCATCTTCACCACTTACTGCTCTTTTTTAGAGGATGCCTTATTCCCTCCACTACCTGTAAAATACAGACAAAAATAAGAATTATATAAATCCCACCTTGCTCTTTTCTGATCTTTTCAACTGCTGCCATTTCCACTCTCTGCATCTCTGCACGGCTCACCTTTTACCTTTTATCTGATCTCAAATTTGTGTAGTGCATTTGTTGCTCCCTTTTTTGTTTATTTTCTTCTTGCCAGTACTCAGCTGCAGTTTATACTGGTTTTATCGATTTGCAGCTATTTTTTTTAAAATGCTACTCAGTCTTAATCATTAAAATCTACATAATTATTATCACAATACATCTAATTTGAATCAGGAAGTCAGGGGTGAAATATCCTTTTGTTTTTTTCCACCTTTCATAGATAACAGGAATTTGTTTACAACCTGTGTTCATTTCAACAGCTATGATCAGAACAGCTGAGCGTGATGCCAACAATATTTTTTATGTAATTTATTCTTCTGAGACATTGTATTTTTTTCTGTTATTTGTTTCATTAGATAGTTGAGTGGTTGCTTGCAATTACGCATCCATGCCAATGTGAGTATCCTGTCAAGTTGCTTCCAGCAGAACAGGGCGAGCAGATCATCATTAGAGTGAGAAATGACATCCATAATTTAGGGATATTAATTCACAGATGTTATTGGGATATGAGACAAAACCATTGTAAACAAAGTCAATTCCTCTGAGCCGCCGTGTGAACTTTAAAAGAACAACGTGTTGTTTGTGAGGTGCTGCACAACACAATGCTCACCCACATGCTTTTATAGTGTGCTACACACACCAAGCATCTCACACACACACGCACACATATCATGCTGGGTCGATTTGCGTTGTGGATGAATAGTCATTGGAGTGAAGCCGCTGTATCGACTGGCGGAACAGCCTTTATTGATAAGGCCATAAAAGACATGGCATTTTAGTATTAATAACTCACCACAAAGCTCTCTTCTGTATATAACACAGATATCATTAACTGTGGCACTGCTGTCACACTGGTAATGGCTATAATCAAGCTCCCCGCAGCAGTAAAAAGTTGTGTGTGTGTGTGTGTGTTTGTGTATGTGTACAGTTGTCTAATGAAGGAGTGTGGAGCAACCCTTTGAGCCTTGTTTTGACAGGGAATGGATAAAGCAGAGCTCCATGCATGAAAGGAAAGGCTAATTTTGCTCGATATGGCAGCGGCTGACTTAAGTATAATTCTACTTTACAGCCTGTAAGGTCTCATTACACTGGTTTCAACTACAGGATCAAACAGACGGGGTATTTGTGGCTGTGTAAGGTACATGCACACGTGTATGTACATCTGTATATCAGGCTTAATGATACTGTACGTTGTATATATTTATAGATTGTTTTTAGATGACATATGTAGTAAAAAATAAAGTATCTGTGCAAAGAGAATGAATGGATGCAATAAAAAGCTGTCTCCACGGTACATGTGCTGCAGTGTCGCACAGTTTTTGTAACTGACACGAGCCTGCAGCTGCCATCCATCAAAACTGCAAACCTTTAACTGGGGTTTTGATGTTCAAAAGCTTTTTTTGGTGGAGTACCACTTACATTTTCTGATGTTTTCATGAGCTGAGACCGTTTTTATTTATTTTTTTATGTATTTGCATACATGTGTGGCACAGTGTTAGTTTTGATCATTTTGTAAACAACAAACATAAAAGTGTTAAAAGCTAAAATATATTCACATTGATATGTTTATTGAACCTCAGGAAGCTGTTTTAGCGTTCACTATTAGCTGTCTTTTTGTGATGAGAAGCAACTCGAATTTTATTTGAACATAGTTAGATGCAGTCATAGCAGTGGCACTCGCATTAGTGATAGTAGCAAATAGACTTGTAATTAGCAAAGCAATTGGAAACCTCATTTAGGTTGTCCCACTTTATGTTGCAGTGTAACAGCAACAATGAAACGGTACAAATACGTGCAGTTCAAACTTATATTTCACTGAGTGTAGGACATTGCATGCTCCTGTGCCATAAGTTTTCATGTATGGCCGTCACCTACACAAACTCGCACATCCTCTCATGCGTCCACACTTATTCCCTAACATACAAATGTGCTCAGGATTTTCCCACTGAAGATAGTTGGAAATGCTTTTATCCGACAGCTATTTTAGGATTAAATATGCAAGAATTACCATCAAATACAAAGAACATGGTTAATGCATTAGTGCGAGTGTGTGTGGAACATATGACAATCTCTATGTTTAGCAGTGCAGCAGGATGGGTTGTGTATTTTCAGAAAGGTTCTTGGGACAGACTCGCAGTATTTCTGATGCCACACGGGACAACTCAGACTCTTAATAGCTTCTGAGAGGCTTTGTATTGTATTTTGCATTTATACTGACTGCAAAGTAATGAATTTGTTCATTTTATGAAAACCAATGTGGAACAGGTAAACTGCAACATAAGCAACAATGAAAAGTTTACTGATAATTTAATAGCTACTTTGGAGAGGAATATAAAAGCAAGGAAGGAGAGAGTCAAATTTATGGAGGTTTAGTGGGAACTTGATGACTTTTAATTACCAAGACTGTGCGAGTCACATCAGTGGGATGCTGAGGAAGGTTTATTTGCTGAAATGTAACTCTGCAAAAATTATATCAGGACGACTGCTGCATGCTGTATGCAGTAAACAAAAGAATAGAAACAAGTGGACAAAATCATGCCACGCAGCAGAAGAGCAATAACACAACACTCGTGTGAAGACTGTGGCGGTGCAGTGTGGAGCAGAGTGGGGTTTTTCATAAAGAAAATTTACTGTGTGTCCAACTCATCAGAAAAGATTATTATCACAATTTCAAGCCATTATTTTCAAGATCAGCTTGAAAGCCATTAAGAGTCATATCAGCTGTCACATTAATCTCACTAATGCATGTGGGCAGTCAGACAAATGTACCATGTGTCCAGATATAAGGAAGCCTGATTAGTTTCTCAAGTGTATCCATCTGGTAAGGAACGAAATAAACTAAATATTTAAAGCCTCTCTCAGTATATTGTAATATAGTTCAACAGCATCATAAACTTCTGCCTCCAAAATGACCATAAAGCTGAATTAACACATCCAAAACCAGAACATTATGACCTTCATAAGTGTAAGACTTATTGTAGGGGTATTGTATTAGACTGTAAAAGTTTTAATGCATAAGTGCTCCTTATAAATTTGAAGCTGAGTGAAGGTATAATTTCATGTTGGGTTCCAACCTGGAAAACTCACTAAAATGTAATAATGAAGGTGTGATGAATTCTCTCTGACCTCCATTGCCAAGGATGTAACCATGCAGCATGGACTCTAATTTAATTTTCACTTTAAACAAGAATTTCAAAATGAGTAATTAAGTAGTATTGCTATACTGCACATTGCAAGAAACCCACAGATAGCAGAAAGTCATCGTTTGAGGTGGCGTGTCCTCTGAATGCTCTTTTAAGTCCAGTTAAGCAGCCGTGGTAAAAACAAAAACACGATTAAACATAACAAACTCTTCTCCTCATGAATAATTAACTAGCCCGTCCCTTACAGCTGTAAACACAGTGCTCTGTACTGTAACTGCCATGTAGGTTTGCCCTGTGCATCAGTGTGTGTGTGTCTGTGAGGTCACAAATATGTGCATTTGTTTGCGTTGTGACGTTTTGCACTTGGAGCTTGTTTTTCCAGTGAACCTAAAGAGACAAAATAATAAATGTTTCAGCACATTCATCTGCATATCTCATGCACATACAGGATATGCAGACACACACACAGCCACAGAGGAACACATGTACTTACATGTGAGATGTAGATTCATGTAAATCTGCCTCAACAAAGCAGCAGCAATGAATATATTTTAACACCTCTTTACATTAAATAATGATCAGAACTTTATTTATAGCACTTCACAAAAAAAGATGCTTTACAAGACAAAATATAAAAGGACAACATTGCAAATGACAGTGATAGCAGCATCAAAACAATAAAAATAATTCAAATAATCAATGCTTAATAAACAAGGACTGAGAGAAAATTGTTTTTTAAGAAAGTTTAGACAATGAGCTATGAACCGAGAATACACACTTATAAAAATATCTTTTTAAAGAGGATAATAGACGATTCTACAAAAGTCTTACATTTATATATTATTAGATAAAATCATAGAAGACACAATTAATGCCTGGAGTATGTTAATAATCCACTTATTCAGGAATCCTGTCCTGTCCACTCTTGTAAATTAATGCTCAAAAGCATTTGACAGTGACGGCTGCAGTGTGACTTTGAGGAAGAGGAGGGTATTAAAATATTAGCCTTGTGTGACAAAGCGTATACACACTAATCAGTAAACCATAACTAATCAGTTTATTTCTTTTACAGACTTTATCCTCTGCTCTTTGTTTGGTCTAGTTTTGTCGTTTTCTATCTTTGAATGGACAAAATACATGGAAATACAAAATGTCAGCTGTAATTATCTTTGCAGTCGCTTGTTCTTCTGTTCCTCCGGCAATTCAGATTCATACCATAAGGAATCTAAGACACACGAAGGAGTGATGCATATGGAATGATTACTTTGAGATGTCATATTATTGATAACAGTAAAACAGCTTAATGAAGACTTTACTGGAATGGCATAGTAATAGACATATTGCTGTTGTGGCTGTATGTGCATGTGAATGATTGTAAAATGTCACAACAGATATAAATAGAGGGGGAGTCACACAGGGTAAAGAGGAAGTAAACCCCTGGTCATTTATTATGAATGATATGAATGCACCACCTATGGTAATGGCAGCCAACTAAAGCAGAGGACGACTTAAACTAAGAAAATGAGCCCGGACACAAAGATAGAACCTTCGTCTGAGCAAATGCGACAAACCAAACAAGCAAAACATAGTGAAAGAGATATTTGATTATTCAGAGAAGCTGAATGAAATAATTAAACAATGGTTTGTTTGGCAAATAGTGGGTTAAGCCCCCAATCTGTGATCTGCAGGGTTCTTGGCTGAGTGTGGAAATTACAGCAACACATTTGTTCCACTGAACAACAGAAGGTCTTTTTTGCCTCATGAGAGGATGTCAGGACACACAGTTATGTAATAATTCATTGTCAAAATCACATTAATGAATTTTTCATCTGAGAGGGGCTTCCTGTGGAATCAACAGTTTCTGACAGCCAACACTAACTGACGCACACAAGCTGTTTGGTTTGTTTTCAAGGTCTGAGGCTCGCACACTGGCTCCTTACTGCGTGCCATGGCTACTGTGCAAGCAGCACCCCACTGAATACAAAAACAAAGCTCGAGCAACATTTTCAGCTAATGTGGGAGCTTTGCAGTAAAACGATAATGTGATAGCATCTGTCTCTTTGTAGTAGAAGTAAACATTTAATTCATTATAAACCTAACTTTATGAGAACATATACATATATTTGTCTGTGCACTATGGAAATGTTACAAATAATAGTGATTTGAATCTAACCAGTAATCAGTGATACAGTATGTGCCATTAGTAATCTAAATGGATCCTGTTTGTGTCTTGAAAATGCACCATATTATTGACATGATGCAAGATGCTAGCAATTACAACAACACTTAGTTAGCTTGTGAGTGGTTTAGTGGTTTGTGGGACGAATCAAAAAAATGAAGGCCAATGACAGATGGTGAAACATATAACCCACAAGCACACTGTAGTGGGAGCAAACCCACATTATTTAGTTTGTTTACACACCATTACATGACAACCTGTAATTGGATGTGTGGATAACAAGCTGACAGCTGATAACAGGTGTTTGTTGGAGTAGATGCGTTAAGCTATCTGACTTGGGCAATTATCCAGCCACATCCTATCACACAGCTACATTACTGTGACATACTGATGAGTATGTCAGTGCATGTAAAATATAACCAGTGGGTTTCACTGTAATCTGGGGGAGCGATCACTGTGTTTGAGTGCATGTGCAGGTCTGCATACAAAAGCCAGAGCAGGTAAAAAAAAAGTACAACTGGGAAAGTGTGTGGTGATTGGAGATAGCACTAACTTATACTGTGTGTAATGTTTTTGAGGTCACTTCCCTCAGAAGAGCAGAAACGTATTCACAGGAGGTGTCATGTCAAACTACCGTATCAGTCTTTCAGTAGAGAGCAGGGGTCCCATAATAATTTATTTATATGGAGGAGGGAGGGAGAGCATGAGAGCAAGTTTCAAATGATTACATTTCAAGGATATTTCAGTTTTTTTAAACATGCTGTATTTTCAAATATATGATATATATATATAGGCTATATTATATATAATGTATGTTGTGGCTTTATACTATTTTGTGTTTCTCATTCTTTTCCTCGAGTTGTTACATCTGAGTTCAGTGTTATCACGATCCATACCATCACATTAATAATATATTTGCAAGGTTGAAATTAATTAAAAATATGAGCACATGAGCATACAGATAGGGAAATGGCTAAGTAATATGATTTGGTGTTTATCCTCTTGAGACCCTGCGTCCACATTGGACATTACATTTTAGATTTTCTACAGTGTGTACTTCCCATTTCTTATCAAAAAGTGGTCGTCCTCGTTTGTGGACACTGTATCTAATCCTATTATCTTTGTTCGTGGACACCCCTATTCTTCCTTCTAGTGGTAGCAAAAGCACAATACATCAATTAATGTATTATTACTACTACTATTACTACTCTCTGTTCAGAGACGATGCTTAGTTTTAGACTTTTCAGGACCTAATAGTCCCAAAGAGTGAGGAGAAATTAAAAATGCACGACAAACAAAAGCTCGGGTCTCAGGAGGCTACATAATTTGGTATTTTTATGATTTAGATAACACTGATTTGTTTTTTACTACAGGAATTATTGTCAGTACAGTCAGTGTAAAATCTACTGTTACATTTATAAAATGATGTGACAAGTGGAAAAATGAAATGCAATCTTATTTAGACAGTTGTTTTTTTTTTTGCCTTTTAACATGAGGAGAATTATGTGAAGAAACCTCCAGTTGTACCTTGAGTGCCAGCAGATTTCTATCACTACTGAGATATGCAACAACACAACAAAATTTTATCTCGTCAGTCTATTTAGATAGAGAATGTGAAATTTCATTTTCAATGTAATCAGAAATTAGAAAGTAAACAACTTGTTAGGATAAACACAAGTTCAGAGCCTCTTACAAAGTAGTGTTAAAACACCATAAGCTGAAAATACCCAGGACCAGGTTGAATTTGATCTGGTTTAATACAGAAAAATTGCACTGCAACATTTAGTCCAAATCACAATCTGTTTCTCACCCCAACTAAAGTGTTTGCACTGACACCACCTCACTACAGACAGACAACTCCAAACGCCAACCCCAAAGTCTCTGGTGTGAGAACTGTGTGCTTTGTGCACCTGCCATCCACCCCAACCACCTCGTGCCAACTTTGATACAGTTCATAAATGTGGCGCTCCATTCATACAAACCAGATCGTTGCCTCTGAGTATAATCCAACCCTTAATTACTCTGCCACCACAGTGTGAGTGGGAAAGCAATTTATTTGTCAGGAATGTAATTTCCAGCAGACAAAAATTCACAAGAAGCATCTGCTGTTGACAACCGTTCCTCTCATTGACTTTTTTTTTCTGTGACTACTCTCTGAAGAAATGGGAAATGGATTGCTCTTGGTTTTTTGAGCCTGTTTAGCCATTCACAAACACTCATATACACACATTCACACACACGCTGATGGTGCAAAGTTGTCATGCAAGGCACTGGCCTCCCCATCTGGAGCCACTTGGTTCAGGGTCTTGCTCACAAGAACCCGGACATGTGGACAGGTGGAGCTGGAGCTCAGATCTACACTTTGTGGACAAACTGTTTTAATACCTGAGCCATAGACCAGCTAAGATGACTTCAAAGGTGCAATGCAGAATGCTTAATGACATATAAAAGTAATACCAGACGTGTAAAAAGGAGTTTCCCCAGTGGAAAACTAGGTCTTCTCTGTAGTGAAAAGATGTAGTACTTTATAAAATTGGTAGTGTACTATCAGGAAGTCAAGACTGTGTTAGATTCATGAAGGGAGAAAGTGTTTTCCTTCCGCTCGTCCTCCTATTAGGTCTTAACCCTGGTTTCTGCGGCGGCTGGCAACTTAAAACTAAAGTACAGGTAATAGTTTAAAGCAGATCTTGGACTCTGGTGGATTAACCCTTTAATTCCGAGCCTGTCGTCCGCACATGCATCTTTGGATTACCGTAATTACGTCATGATTTGTGCAATCAGGAAAATTCCATTGGTTCCTGAGAGCTGAGATGTTGCACTTTACAGTGAATATGGTGCCATTACAGTAATTGCAATAGCGTCTCTCCAAGAAGCCGGAAAAACAGCTGATTTACTTCGTACTAGGTGTTGTAAGAGTGACACTGAAGCAAGAATAGCAGAAAAACACAAAAACGGAATTTAATTTTAGAGTTTTAGTGAACAAAAATACTGCAATTGCACATGAATGTTAGATTTTGCATGTTAAATTTGATTTGAAATCAAAATAAGCATAAAAAGTCCAGGTGGAAACTTGGAGGCTCAAGTGGTAAAGGGTTAACTAGGAAGTAGGAGAAACCAAATAGAAATACCTGTTAATTTTATATTTTTCATATTGCTGACATTACCATACAACACAGAGAGGGCAGATAACATTGATAATGAGTGCACAGTAAACAATGTTTTTTTTACACTGTAAACACAAGATATGACATATGTCTCCAGGTGAGACTTCAAAGCCAGAGAACCTGAATAAATATAAAACTCTAAAAATTAAAACTCAACCATTTAAATCAGCTCTGTTGAATGTTTTGCAAATAAACTTTGTTGAAAGCAGAAAAACTTCAGATGTTCACATGATACATGTATACAATATGTTTTGATAAAAAGCCTGCAGATTCAGAGCTTTACAATGTTTCATTTTGTAGCTGGTGTGAAAATAAAATCAAATCTCCTGTGTCTGTGTAGCTGCCCTCACGTTCTCAATTGAATTTAGATCTGTGGATTTGGAGGCCAAGTCAACAATGTGAAGCGTTTGTCTTGTTGTACAAAACTTTTCAAACAGTATTTGCAGTGTGGCAGGGAGTATTATCCTGCTGAGAGAGGCCACTACAATCATGGAGTATTGTTGTCTTGAAGAGGTGTACTTGATCTGCAACAATGCTGCAGGTACATATCCAAGTAACATCTGCATGAATCAATGAACCATAGAGAGGATGTAGAAATGGATGAAGCAACTGGGTCTCAAAACTGAGGCCAATGTGGAAGTGGAAAAAGTGTGATTCTCCTGACAGCCACTAGGCTCCAAAAACACTCAGACAGTGTCCTCGAGTTCAAGGGTTAGACCTGCCTTCTCACTCCTGCATTTCTATTCAAATATGGTCACTTCTGGCTCCAAACAACCAGCATGATGCCATTGAAATGCCACTCTGAGCTGGCTTCAAAATGTGAGTCCAGAAACCAATGGGTGGGGTCATGTTAGCTTTATCTAAACTCTACACTCATGAACCCGAGGCTTCCCAACATAACATTACAGAGTGTGTCACCCTCCTGCCCTCCTCCTTTATTCCCATAGTGCATCCTCCTGTCATTTCTTCCCCAGATAATCCATGCTCAAGCCTCTGGCTATTCTTGCCCGTTGGAGGAACTTTTGCCAGAAGGCAGGGGTCAGTATGGGCACTGGTCTGTGCAGCATACATAGCACAGTGTAATGCATTATTTCTATCATTGCCAGCTTTAACGCCAGCTTTCACTCCCCACATGCATCAGTAGGACTGATACATGTGGGCATGTGTGGTACTAACCCTACACACCAGGTATACCTGCCATCTTGCTCTGCCACAGTTGTGTAACCATGGTGATTGGACCCCCCTTCACATTGGTCAGATTCATAGTAACAACAAAAACTGTGCACGTGCTACCTAATACCTATTTTATTGTTTCCAACTTATTTTTTTTTATTTTTTCTATAATTTTGTCTGGGAATTCATGGCCTGGAGTAAGTAAAAATACTCTAATTAACTTAATTACTTTCTCTTTGTGGCATTTACAGGTTATTCCTGGTGTTATTAAACTTATTATATTTAAATAGCACTGTTTTAACTATTTAAATAATGAAGAATTCAACAATTTAGCACCAGAAGTAGTTCTGAGCCTTTATTAAAACAGAATTAAAACCTTGATTTAAAAAAAACAAAAAATATAAATGGTTCAGTTGACTGAAGAAAAAAATATTAAAAAATTGAAAAATTCGACATGTAAGAATTTTAAAGGTTCTGTTTGGGAGGGTTACAAGCATGATTTATTTATCTCTCACTTCATTAAGCAATTATCCAAAAACCTAGCGAAAAGTTTTAATTCTGTTATTATTGGCTGTAGTGTTGCCTCACAGCAGGAAGGTTCTGGGTTTGAATCTTGTCTCAGATCTTTCTGAGTGGAGTTTGCATGTTCTCCCTGTGCATGGTTTTTCCCATAGTCCAAAGACACGCTTGTTAGGTGAACTGATGAGTCTAAATTGACCATAAGTGTGCGCGTGTGTGTGTGTGTGTGTGTGTGTGTGTGTGTGTGTGTGTGTGTTAGCTTTGTGATAGACTGGCGACCTGTCCAGGGTGTAACCCACCTCTCATCCGTTGCCAGCTGGGATAGACTCCAGCAGCCCCCTGTGACCCAGTTGGATAAGCAGGTCTAGAAAATGAATGAATGGATTATATGTGTTTCTGACCCTGACTCTTAGAGACGACAAGAGCTGTGCTTTGAGGTTCAGTGTCCTTTTCTGCCTCACTGTAGAAGTGGCTCCTCCTGTCAGTCTCTCACTTGTGTCTCTCCTGTCTGTCCACCATCAGTCATGAACCAGACCTTGAGTCACTTGCACTCCTTCACTTGGGACAGCAGCTCCCTCCTCACCTGAGAGTTTGTGTCCAAACATACACTGGCAGCCCTGAAGTGAAAGTAAAATATGGGTCATTAAGTTGACTGCATAGACAGCTAGACTGAAAACCATCTGTATACTCTCAGTCTATCTGTATAAACACAGCGTTGTTTGTCTATTAGCTACTCATTAATAATCTGCATTTAGTTTATTTTTTACTTGGTGGTATTTAAACGCTCCTTAGTTTGTGTTTGTTGTTTGTTAGAGACGTATTGTTTAAATTAATATTCTAAGAGATTTTCATCTTTAGTGCCCGTCACCCACAAACGCACGCACACACACACCCACACATACACACAGAGGGACCAAGAGACAACCATCTTAGTCTTAATTGAAAGATGTAATCTTGGAAATGGAAGCCATGAAACATTCAGAGGGAGAATGTGTCCGTGAATGTGTGAGTGTTTATGTGTATGTACCGTATGTGTGTAAGTCTCTGGAGACTCACTCAGAGACACTTCTGTCTAAATAGAATAAAAAAACCCACCAGTGAACCCCTCATCTCCTTTCATTTTTATAGACTCACTCTCTCCATTCTGCTATGTTTTCCTCTTGCTTCCTTCATCTTCCTCTCTTTGCCAGCTCTCCATCTATGCTCTTAGCTTCATCCTTTGCTAAATCTGAGTCTCAGCTGTCCCTCTCATCCTGTCTTTGTCCTCCACTTCTACCTCTCCCGCCGGCTCCTTTTCCCTTTCTCTGAATATCTCCTCTTGCCTGATATCTCTTCCCATCTCTCACTTCCATCGAACCCCTGTCATCCCACACACTCATCCACTCAATCACTCTAATTTCTGCTCCTCCCATTCATACTTGCTCCTAATAGGTACCATGTCCCGCAGCCCCTGCTCATGTTTTTATATGCTGTTTCATTTTGGTTCTTTTTTTTTTTTATGTCTGCATCTCTCTCTCTGGTAGCATCTGTCACTCCAAACAATATCTTTGCACTGCAGCACGAATAACCTACTGGTGTTTCTGTGTGTTGTTGGTGGATGGCTACACCGTATGGGTGTTTTTTACACATGTTGGTCAATTTAGATGTTAAATAAGAAAATAAAATAAAAAATAAATCCGATTTTTTAAGAAAATCTGCTTTTAAATTATTATTTTTTTGCTGTAAATTCAATGGGAATCATATTCATTCAAGGACATTCGGGGATATGCGTATATACAAGTTCACAGCTTGATCTAGGTGTGCTGGCAGGGTCAGCTGAGACTCTGCAGAGACGTTAATGCACAGTTCTTTAATATTAGGTAGCACTGTATGGCTAGTTGAAAGATACATTCATTTTTTGTGCACAGTTGAATAAGTGCATCCTCAACAGGGGAGACAAAGTCTCTTGTCTCATAGAGTTTCAAGCAAAGCATACATCACATTATGTTGACCAGGGGGGACGTTCATGTTTTCTGATGGTCTGATGACGTCCAAGCTTGTCCAGTCTCATCTAACTTGTCCTATTAAAAACAATATATGTGGTAAGTACATTTTGGAAGAACTATACATACATATCAACTTAGATCAAGCAGCAAAAATTGTAGCATTTCCACTCCCTCTTTTCTGTCTCAGTCTGTCTCTCTCCTTTGTCCCTCCTCCTTCCCTCCTCTGTCCCTTATCCCTCTTTCAGTCTCTCTGCTCTCCCCTCATCTCTCACTGACATGCCACATTGTAACATCTAAACTCACTTGGATGAGTCTCATGCAGCAAAACTGAAGGAGGCTTTTGTCTAGAAACTCACCCTGAAGTACAGTTGTTGCTGAGGTCTGTAAACAGGGACAACCACAACTCCACACACTGGGAATGAAGAAGCTGCATCAGTATTCAGTTATCTGGCTGGTGCCAAGGTTCAGCCCTTTAGAGAAAGTTTTCCTTCGTCTGAAACATCTTGCTGACACACAAAACACACATCCATGTTCTCTGCATGTAGTGTACATCTGCTGGTACCTGTGACGCTGTCCAGCATACTGCAGCTGGGTGCTAATGGATTCAACCAGGCCTACGAGGTCGGAGTATGTTTTTTGACGAGCATTTCTCCTTGCTCTAATTATTATCTTCAGATGTTTTTTACTTATATGAAAACCATGTCTATAGCTAAACATAAATTCAATGTCTTTATATTTGAGGCTAATTTCATAATAAAACTCTAACTTCTTCCACGGGTGCACCCTCAATTATTGTCGTTGTTTTGTTTTTTTTTCTTCTTCCGTTTCGTGATTGTTTATTTTTACAAATGTGACCCGGAAGTGCATTGACCTAATTTGCATCTCAGGGCTCTCCTGGGATTTTGCTAAACTTTATCCGGATTTTACAGAAACTTTTTTCTTTCCTCCATGTCCCCTCAAGGGCTGCATACATGTGTAATTAACTATGTACTGCATTCTGTTTTTATTATTGGATGTTTACTGGCTAAAAGCACTTTAACATCATGTTCTGAGATACCAAGTTTTTTGTTCTCTTTATGTGCTGTTTAAACATACATACCAATTTGCATAGAAATGCAAGTATCACAGATGGTTTATACAGTTCTGTTTTAGAGAAGTTTTTCCAATTTTTATCATATCTCAGCAGATCCTGTGTCATTTAGATCTCATATTATTTATATTCAATAATTTTCATCTCATTTAAGTGAATATCTGTACATAATTCTGTCTGTATGTATTTATGAAGTGCTTCATTAGCTGTTAACATGCTCATGTATTTCTACTTGAACTAGTACTTGTCCCATCCCTCCCAGACCATGGTCGGGTTGTTACCGACTAAAGCAGCTCCCACCTTGAGGCCCGGCTCTTGGTGGAGGGTGGATGGGCACCCAGCAGAACTAAAAACAATATCTGTCAATGGGGTCACAGACTGGATCCCCCCCCACATCAAGAAGACCTCAACAGAGGAGGAGGTAGCATCCCAGCGACATAACAGCGGTGAAGGTGGATGAAGGTTGCAGCAGTCCCCCCATCTCAATCGTCTAGGTCTCCCTACCATTGGATCAGCTTGGAGGACTGTCAAGACCGTGGGTTTCTCTGGTATGCAATGGGATCTCCACTTTAATCAAAATCAAGCACAGGCATCTCCAATAAGCGCTGAATTTTCCCTCATCAAGAACCAGCCGAGGTGGGAAGGTCACGTGGCTGCATGGATGACTCTCGACTTTCAAAACAGCTCTTTTACTCCAAACCTGGGTGGGAAAACAATCGCAGGGAGGACAGAATAAAGGATTACAAAGATTGGCTAAAGTCCAACTTGAAGAGCTGCACAATCCACTGGAATAACTGGGAAGAACTGGCCAGAGACCGTACCAACTGGAGACAGCTGACCGATCCAGGAACCCAGACCTTCGAGACCATCAGGACAAACAACGCCAAGGAGAAGCGCCAGGACCGAAAAGAACGCAAAAAAATCCAGACCATTAAAGGCTGCCTGCCACCAGCACTTGCAGCGCCTGTGGCAGACAGTGTGCGTCAAGACTGGACCTCCTCAGCCACCAGAGGACTCACAACAACTAATCGGAGACCATCATCCTGGATTCGAGGGAAAGAGAGAGAGTACTTGTATGTGTTTACTAACATTGACTTTGACTACAACTGATCAATTCCTCCCTTTTCTAAAATGATGTTTGACACCTCCTGGTCAGTCATCCCAAAGCAGCCATGTAGCCTATAAACACATGTATATTATTGTGACAGCCCCTTCAGTCATAGTATGCCTTGTGGCAAAAATCACTGAGGCTGCTGTTGATTGAGAATTGGAAGTGGAGTCTAAATCTCGACTGCAATTGATTTCTATCCTGTTTAAGCCTCTGAAGGCGAAGGAGAAGGAGCAGCAGGTGGACAGAAAGAAACAGAAAAGGAAAGGATTAGAAAACAGAACAAAAGATACATTTTGTCATTGATTTGAAAGGATGCAGCTCTGAATCTGCACTTCTGGGCTCTGAGTCGCACTACCTGTAGACAATGAAACTCCAAGCAACATTTTTATTCCTTTTATTTTATGTTTTGTAAATGCTGCATATGTGTCAGTTTTGCATTTGAAACCAGCAAAAAGTTGGAGTTTGGTCAAGTGGAGTGTTTTTCTGCCAGGTTTTTAATGGGAAGAGAAAATGTCTGTTTTAAGATCAAAGGAAGAGAGATAATTGAGACAACAAATTAAAAAATTGTATAACTGCTGGCTTTTATGTTTATATCATCATTATGACTTGCTTGTTTGATTGAAAAAGAAAACTCAGTAAAATTGCATTTACAAACTCCTCAGTATAAGAATGGATATTCATATATTCATGTTTTTCTGCCTTTTATATTCCATATGTTGGGACACGATACTAAAGAAGCCCTTCAATCTGAATGACCCTGCACGCCGCTTGTCTCTACCCATCGTTTGTTGTCATGGTTACCACAATGAACACACTGTTAAGGTTAAGGTTGTGTAATGAAACAGTGGTCCCATGAGTTAAAGTCAATAATAATAATAACCAATGGGGTCTCAGCAATATTTTACTTTTTTTTATTAATTATTTTATCTTAAAAGTAAAGCAATAACTGCCATTTTCTATTGCCAGATCACAGTCAGATCATCTAAAGTGATCAATGCCAAACGTAGCATTTCATTCAGTTGTTGTTTTGGTTTTTTTTTTTTTTTTTTTAACAGCAATGAGCAAAGTGAGATGTCCCATCACTGCTGCTGACACCCGAATGAAGCCAAACTCTGAGACTCACTTTTAGGAGCTGAATCCATTAAAGATTGAAGGAGTACTCCTCACTGTCTGCTCCACATCACACAATGTGGTGGATGAGCTACAACTCGCTATGTAAGTAACCAGATGGAAAGTAAATGAGAATCAGTGAGTTTGTTACAGATACGGTAATAGACTCACTCCAAAAGCTGGAAGAAAAAAAAAAAAAGTCATAGAAGAAACTCATCAGGAGGGAACACAGATCTCAAACTGTTTACACTGTTGCCACAAACAAGAACAGATTAAGCTTTTTAACTGAGCACACAGACTCCTTGAAACAGACGTCAGAGCTTTGTTCAGCAAGAGTCATCGCACAATAGCCACGAAATCGTTGCATGGCCACACACTGTCAGAATGACAGAAAACTGCCTCAGCAGGGAGCACCTTTATTCAGACTTGGCACAGCTTTGACAGCAGTGGGAGCTTTTTTTTTTTTTTTCATTTGTGGCAGCATCAAGCAAATGGCTTTGGGAGTTAAGTAAGAGCAGTCGATCTTAAGAGCTGACCTCACCACTGTCATGCTGGGCCCATCCAGCTGAGCCTATTGACTCTTTTAGTAGATAGACAGTTAAAGGGTCTGCGAGTAAAGTAACACTAGTGCAGGCATTATCCATGCCTAATTAGCAATTGGAAAACACTGCTACTTATGACCAGCTAAACGTTTTTCCTGATATTTTAGAACAACGATTTGTAAGGACTTAGCTTGTTATGATTATGATCTATCTATCTATCTATCTATCTATCTATCTATCTATCTATCTATCTATGCATAGTGGAGCTGTATAAACTGAACACTGTTGCCCTCTTGTGGTGAAATAGCACCACTTTAATAAAGCATTCACCCATTTTTCTGACAGGAACAACAAAAAGAAACATAAAAAGGAACAAAAAAAATTGCAACAAGGTAATTACAAAGAGTCCCATATGGAAAGACAACGTGGTGAAAAATAGGAACAAGGAAATAAATGATGATAAGAGACAAGAGGACAAAAGGCAGAAGGTAAAGGCACAGGGTGTGACCACACAACTGAAAGCAGAAGGATAGACCAGAGATTTGAGAAATAAATGACTTGAAGGAAGAGAGGCAGCTAAAATGTGGGTTGGATGGTCCACAGGAGAGTGACAGGGAGTTTTAGACGGAGGTTTCCTGAGGCGGACTGAAAAAGAAAGAGAATCGGAGAAAATGTGCAGCTTATGTTTGAGGGAGGAGAGAAGATTTCATTTTCAAAATGGGAAAATGACAATGAGCAGAACAAGAGCTAGTGAGTAACGGTGATAGTGAGCGAGGGTGGGTTCATTCAGAAAGAGAAAGAGACAGTTGAGAGGACGGTCCAGACAGAGGGTGGAGGGGAAAAAAAAAAAAAAACGAGAGTAAAAGTGTAATCCAGAAAAGCGATGGGGAAAGGGTGGGGGTGCAGCAGGCGACGACAAGCTCAGAAAGGGGGCTCTTCTTCCGCTCAGCTGTGTGTCTTGGCCGGCTGTGAAAAGCCGCTCTCTTCCTGTCAGCGCAGGAAGCCCACAGGGCGCCATTGTACAAGACTCAGAGAGAGAGATGGAGACAGACTGAGGTTTGAATAATTTAGTGGAGTTATTGATGAATTTAAGTTTCTGAAGGTTGAGTGTTAGTTGATATTTAAGTCACGCTGGTTTTGTATAGACGACCTTACGCTTGATTTTGCTGCTACATGTCAGCATGGCCAATAACAAGCAAGTCTCATCAAGACTAATAAAAGACTGATTTGTGTTTCACAGTTCAAATGTCCACAAAGAGAGAACGAGGCTGCCTTCAAGCATGACAGTTAGAGTCAGTGAAGCTAAGGCCTGAAACCTATAGCCCCCCATCGCCCCCTCCCCCCAATGCCCATGTTGACTAATAAATTGAATTACAGGGAATTTTTTACCCTGGGCCTCTGTTTCACAGACAGTCTATTGTCCTCGTTGGTCACATTGGCCCTAATGTCAGTCAGAGATTAGTTGCCAAGAGTCTGCAGTGGTGATTGGTTCTCCTCCAGGGGAGATGGCTCTTTCAAGCTCTTTCAGGGAAATGAGAGAATCTTTCATTTCATTTCACTTGTTTTTGTAAGTAATTGAGCAACTCTCATACTCAGAAGAAGTGGCTCAAATAGCAGTGCACAGCTGTGTGTTCACTGGTACAAAAAAATGTGAATCATCTCTCCTGACTCATTCAAACACTTGCATTAATTGACCCAAATTGCACGTCACAAGATTACAGTACATGACAGAGAATCTTCTGCCTTTTCATTGGTTTTATCTTTCAGTCTAAATTTAGTTTTCAACCAGAAACTGTGGCTCCTGTTGTCACTGTGATTTTATTTTTCTTAATTCACACCTCTATTTATAGAATCCTTTTCTTGCTGTTTGCTTTGATGCGACGGGGTTAATGCAATGGGTTTGGGTTATTGACCGGTCAAAACAACAATTCCATTATTTCAGCTTGTCCAGTGAGTAGCTGCTGCATTACAGCATTGATTCTGGGATCAGTTTCACACATTGTCTCCAGTAGAGGATATATCCCTCCATCTACCACAGGAATGTGTTGTCAGATAGATGAAGGCATGTGACAATAGCAGCAGAAAAAAAACAACAAAAAAAAAACCAGAGAGTTTTGCATCTGTTTATTTGTTAATGTTTTTATGGCTGCGTGTTTACATGACTGCACTCAATATCCCATTGCACAGAGCAGCAACACATCTATCCTGCTCCATTTGCTTTATGTATGTCTTGTCCTCCATGAGCGGGGTAGTTTGATGTATGTCGCAGCAGTGACATGACTGCAGAAATTAGAGTAATTGATAGCACCATGTGTGCAGTTGGAGGGAAAAGGAGGGAAAAAGGCAAAAGAAAAGAGAAACATGGGGTGGGAGGCGGGGATACAAGAAATGTAAGCAACAGTCTCTGAGCCTCGGAGCAACCCCGAAGAGAAAGGGGAATGATGAGCAAGGAGGGAGAGAAAAATGGAAAAAGTAAAGCAGTGGATGAATTAAATATGTTTCAGCAAAGAACACTCATCAGAAGTGGGGCAGAGAGATTCAGGGATATCCCTCTGTCTTGTTTGGTCTCCTTCACTTTGTCCTGCTGTAATTTCTTTTCCCATCATAGTTTTACTGTATCCATCCCTCTGTGCTTTCAACTCAAATTCTCTGTCTGCTCTTTTTGATCTATTCGCCCAACTGTAGTTTTTGTAACTTTTTTTTGGCATTTCTTCTCTGCTTGACTTTTTTCTTCCCAGTAAATTGAGTTTTCCCATTAGTTTTTATGTTAGATGGACACAGGTAGGTAGATTTTGTCCTTATTGGAAGATTCTGAACAGTGTTGTTTTTGTCAACGATGATGAAATTATTTCGTTGAAGCCCCGTTTAATCATGACGATAACGAGATGGGGCTGACTAAAACATGACAAGACGTGTATGAGTTTTCGTTGACGAGACGAGACTGGACAAAAATGTTAGTGGGTGGTCTCTCAGACATTCAAAATGCTGGATTTTCACTGGACACTGAAATTCTGCGAGATTTAGAAGCAACATTCTTCCTCGTGACAATTTGTTACTTTTGGCGTAATAGCGTCACATCATGTCAGCCGGTCAAACCTCCACCCTTGGTCACTAGTCACACACACAGACAACTGAGTTTATTCATTCATTGATGGACCATGGCAGCATCAATAAAGGGACTTTCTCCATCAATGGGAAAGTCCTGGCTAGATCTATCAATCTGGTAAGAAATGATGTTTTATGAATTGCAACACTTGATACAACCTGTCAACCTTGACTCCAATTTCCAGTATTTATTGACGTAAATTTTCTTTTTTTCATTTTATTATTTATTTATTTTTTTACAGAAACAAACTAAAACCAGACTAAAACCTTTTTAATTTTTGGTCGACTAACTGGACTAAAATTATCATATATACAAATGACTACAATGTGACTAAAACTAATAAGCATTTTCGTCCAAAAGACTAAGGCCAAAGTCTGTATTTACACTGGTACCGCATCGTGCCACCTCGCCTCGCCTCGATTTTGGCGCATTTACACTGGCATAAAAGGACCTGGAACTTGGTACCTGGTACAACTTTTCGTACCTCCTCTCCTGTGGTTCCAAAAAAAAGTACCTGGTCAGATCGGAGAAGGTGCTTAAATCTTCACAGCGTTGTTGTGTCATCATTGCGCGGCATGTGATCTGTAATCTGTTCCGTCATTTTTAAATCATCAGCAAACCGTGCAGATGTGTTTCAAACACCAAGAAAAGAAATGGCATCTGTCTTCTTGCTGTTAAATCCAGCCATAGACCAAGAGTCAAAAACAGCAGTTGTTCCTCCATTGCTTCTTTCCACACCTGTGTGTCGCATAGAAGATGATGTCATGAATGACGGCCAGCTACATGGAGGAGGGACTATGTTCGGCAATGTAAATCCAACTGAGGCGGGCCGATCTGAGAAGGTAATAAGTGTAAATGCAACTTAAGACTTAAACTAGGATGGCTGCCAAAGATAACACTGATTCTGAACCTACAGTTTTGTGTCTGAGTAAGTTTAGGCATGATGGGCATGTAGAGCTTTTCATGCCTCATAGTAACGTTTACCGTATTTTCCGTACTATTGCCGCTATTTAATTTATTCAAACAGTTTCATGTCGTCCACTCTGACCGGGCCTGATGTGACGACGCTAAATGTATCGGCAGCACGGAGCTTGCTAGCTTGTAAAAAGCCAACGAGCTTTGTGCCGCCGATACATGAGAAACACCGAAGTTTAAGTTCAAAGCGTTGGAAAAAAGTAGTGGCTTATAGTCCGCAAAATACGGTATTCATAACCACAATCTTTGCCTGATGATAAACAAACAGATTAATTGACCATAATTTATATTTTTCTTAACTATAATTTAGCATTTTGCAGAATATCAGTGTTCTCATCTGGTAATTGCTTTTGTTCATAATTCCTGCTTCTACTTTGTTTTCATTTTTTCCTCCTTGTTTTTAATCTTTTCCTTGTTCCTCTCAGCCACTACATTTCAGCTCCCACGTCTATACGCTCCTCTCCATTATCCCTGCTCCGTCTTTGTCCTGCCTTTTCTGTCCAGTCCCCGCCTTCTTCCTTTAACTCTCTTGATTCCCCTTTTAAGCCATGCTTTCCTTTCATCTTATCTTTCCATATTCCCCTTCTCCCATCTCATACTCCTCTGAACAATTCTGATTACTCCTCCTACTTTCTCCTCTCATTTCTGCCACTCATTTCTCTCTGTGCATCCTCCTTTTTCCACTCCCTCCATATATTTCCCTTTACTACTTCTTTCATCTCCTCTCCCCTTCGCCCTGCCACGAGCCACATCCACCATCACTTTATCCCAAAGTACAGATCAGTGGTGGGGAAGTCGCGCTCTTTTTTTTTTTTTCCTCAGCCATACTCACCACAACTGTGACTATTTTACACATGGATGCTAATGTTAGAAGGAAACACCTCGGGCAAACTTCTGAACATTCTTTAACACTAATTCTAACTAGCTGCTAGCTACTTCAGGCCCCGCTGTGCATTAAAATGTTGCTCCATAACAGTGTCAGCACAGGGTTTCCTCTGCTTGTGTTTTTCTTTTCTGTTTTTTTTTTTTATTCAGTCGATGTAACAGCTCCCATCTGCAGCTTTTTCTCTGCTGTTCAGATTTATTCACAGCAGGAGATTACGAAGCTGACCTACACAAAGCTTGACAGTTTCCACCCTCAAAGAAAATGTGTTCACATCACAGTAATTGGCTCAGTGTGTTGGTAGGCAGGTGACAGGCAGACAGCACGCATCTTTTTTTTTTTTTTAAGTTAATATGAACTTTAAGTAGTTTTGTAAGATCTTGTGTAACTGATGAGTCACTAAAGATTTTTTTTTTTACTTTCATCAAACAAATAGCTGCCTCACAGATGTTTTTGAAGTACATGTAGTACACTGCATTACCTGTTATTTACAACAGACAAAAAACAAAGTAATGCCCTTGTGAGGAAATACATTTCGATAACATGGTAATGAGCTTCACATTGAACAAAAGGTCCGTAACAGAACGTCCTTTCAAGAACAGCAACAGAAACATTTCAGCGAGTGTCCCACAACAGCATATGTTTACTTCAAAGTGGCCATTGTAATGATGATGAGAGCACAGGGGGAAGCAAGGTGATGGTGATATAGAGCAACACAGCCGGCATGAGGAGGAGGTGGGGTGGAAGGACGGGTCATCAAAACACCCGACTGAGATGTGAGGGAAATGTTGTTTCTTGTTTCAAAACCAGATCACCACTTACATGATCAACAAGGCCCAACACGCTTTGAAAGAATACTTTACAAAGACGCGAGGGCCTGGAGCTGCACTGCTGTCTCTCATTTCGAGGGCGGGCTTAGCAAGCTGAGAGGGAACCAATCACAGAAGTCGAATGTGACGCACAAAGTGTGAGACGCTACACCGGATACGACGTTAGCGTATTCTGTCAAATGGTGTAGAGTGTGTAGCCGCACCACGAAAACGAACGAGTGGAGCTATGGCAAACGGAGGAGAGAGGACTAACATTAACGACAGCTGTCGATTTAGAGATTCTATATTTTCCAGTTTTTGCAAAACCGAAGCTAGAGCAGGAGTAAACACTCGTACGGCAGCCATGTCCGACATTTTCAATGTTTTGATTCGGGAGAAACGCTTGTTCCAGCTTCTCAGTATGACGCGTCAACAACAGGGGCATGTAATTGGTCCGTCCCAAAGTTTGCTCATGAAGGGATTTGCTGTGTCTCCGGTGTTAGACCCTTCTGCATTTGAACAGAATG
>OOFC01016670.1:0-12562 GCA_900323345.1 Pseudochromis fuscus
CCTGCTGAAAAACGTCGCCTCGGAGGAGCTGGTGATGTGCCACAAGGTGGGTCGGGAGATCGTTGAAGACGCCGTGCGGTGCAAGATGAGGATTCTGCAGAACGACGGGATCGTAACCGGGTTCTGTGCACGGCCGAGAAAAGTCAGTCAGGCCCTGCTGCTGCTGGGAGGACAGACCTTCATGTGTGATAAAGTCTACATGATCGATAACAAGACCAAGGAGATCACCCCGAAGACAGACATCCCCAGCCCCAGGAAGGAGTGCAGCGCCTGTGCTATTGGTTGCAAGGTATGTATGAGATGTGTGCTCCGTCATTAACATGCTTTGATGTTTGGTTGTACATATTGTAACTTTCCTCTTTGTGTTTCAGGTTTATGTTACCGGTGGGCGTGGCTCTGAGAACGGAGCGTCCAAAGACGTCTGGGTCTACGACACGTTACACGACGAGTGGTCCAAAGCGGCGCCTATGTTGGTGGCCAGGTTTGGACATGGTTCAGCAGAGCTCGACCACGTGCTGTATGTTGTAGGAGGACACACTTCTCTCGCAGGATCCTTCCCTGCCTCTCCATCTGTGTCTCTCAAGCAGGTCGAACAGTACGACCCTCAGACCAATAAATGGACACTGGTGGCCCCGCTCCGAGAAGGGGTGAGCAATGCTGCTGTCGTCGGTGCCAAAAACAAACTCTTTGCGTTTGGGGGCACGAGTGTAAACAGAGACAAATACCCCAAGGTGCAGTGCTTTGACCCCCTCCAGAATCGCTGGTCGGTACCGGCTGCTTGTCCGCAGCTGTGGCGGTACACAGCAGCGGCGGTGGTTGGCAACCACGTTGTCGTGATCGGAGGCGATACAGAGTTCTCAGCCAGCTCTGCGTATCGGTTCAACAGCGAGACGTACCAGTGGTCAAAGTTTGGTGACGTGACAGCCAAACGGATCAGCTGTCATGCTGTTGCGTCAGGAAACAGACTATATGTGGTCGGAGGCTACTTTGGGGCCCAGAGGTGCAAGACGCTAGACTGTTACGATCCATCATCGGACTCCTGGGACAGCGTGACCAGTGTGCCCTACTCACTCATTCCTACTGCCTTCGTCAGCACGTGGAAGTACCTCTCAGCGTAGAGACGCACTGACTCTGTGAGGTTTACTCGGTGAGTAATTGCAGCTTCCTTAAAGTGACACAAACAAACAAGATGTCAATTATGTGTGCTATTCATATTCTCAGATGATATATGGGAGCTCACTTTATAGAAACAAGAAGATGTTAAATTAGCTCAAACCACATTTTTCCATAGTGGAGTGTCCCAGGTGAGTGGCACTCTGAACCGGAGGAGGCCGGTTTAAAAGCCCCTCAGTGTTTTCATGGTTGCTAGTGGTTACAGTGGTTACACATTATCTAGCTGCTATGACGGCTGGGTGTTGGATAAACACAGTGGAGTCCTGGTTTAGAGAGCAGGAGGAATGTCAGTGGTGCTGATAATTACAGAGCCAGAGCAACAAGACAAGACCTCTGTCACTGACAGAGCGACGTGGAGCGGCAGGGATCAGGTCTGTGCTTGTACTGCCAGAGAGGCAAGTGGGCATAACTTTTATGAGCTCATGTATTTAATGCACCACTTAAGATGTGAAGCTTTTACGTAGTAAAATAAACAAATCCCCTGTACACTTGTCAAATCAGGTGCTTAATAAAAATAGTGCTGTATCCAGTGCCTTACAGTGAAGAAAAGAAGTAAGAACAACCTATTTCAGTAAGTGTGTGCTGACAGAAGCAGAGGGGATCAGTTCTGCTTACATCAAAAAGTAAGATCTTATCAGGATTTAGAAACAGAGCAAAAGGGGAAAAAGGAAGGAGCCCTCTGCAGGGTATGAAAATATGATTGACTGAAATGTAACGAACCATAACGCTGAGTAGCTGCTCGCCTGAAGGAAAGATGACAGGTGGCAGTTTTCACAGTTTCATGTGAGATAAGAGATGATACATTTTTCCTGAGGTGTTCTCCATTTTTTTTTTTTTGCACATGGAGAAAAAGGAGCAGGCTAGTATCAGAAAGGAGATGAGGAAATACACAAATATTTTGAAGCTTTGCAGAGTTGTTCTTACATGAGCCCCATGGTGGTGGAGCTAGTTTTAAATTTCATGATGTGAGGCACGTCCTGTGATCTTATTTTAGCACTGATGCAATCAATAGAAAGCAATTTAATGCTGCAGTAGTTATTAGATTTGCAATTTAAAAAAAAACCCAGACTGTGCTGTATCATTTTATTGTTGGTTTTGTGGTTTTATGTTTATTGGGGTAATGAAACTTTAATGAAAAAACAAGGCAGGCTTTTATTACACCGGGGACTGGTTTGCCCTCTTGTAGTATTTTGTGCTACTGGCTTAATGGTATAAAGTAGTTAGTTTGCCTGTCATCAAGGACGATAAATGCCCACAAACACTGGGAACAGGTTCTGTCTAAAGATCGCACAGGGAATTGAAGGATGACTCATTTATTTGTTGGTCTACCAAATGTATAAATCTAACAAAATACACCAGGATGCTTGTTTCCCCTGTTTTCTATCATTATGCTAAGCTAACTGTCTATATTTTCCATGACTTTAGCCGGAGATAATGAATTTATAAATACATAGTTAAAGCCTAAATGCAACTCGAACATGTGTGAAGTGATAAAATATCTGTTTGGTAAATAGTTGTTTACATCTATTGGGCCCCAGAGACTGTTTATAAAATGGATGAAGCTAACTTTATGACCCACAAAGCCAGGAGCTTGGCTTTTGGAAGTCACCATGTTGGTTGTTTGGAGGGAGAAATGACCATATTTGGATATGAAGGGAGGAGTGAGGAGGCGGCCATAACCCTTCAATCAGAGGATGTGTATGAGACTCAAGTACAGAGCTGATCTCATTAGAGACCAAACCTGTCCATCAAACTAACCACGCCTGTAATTATTCCTTGTTGATCTATTTAATGATTTTTGCAAAAGAACCACCAGATCACTGATAAGAAGAGTTAATTATAGTGAGTGACATCACAATTATATGTTGGCTACTAGTATTTCATGATTGAAAATGACCATTTTTGAATTGGAGTCAATGGGAGCCGGAGTTTTTTGGAGCCAGCATCTAGTGGTCATTGGGGGTATTGCACTTTTTGTTTGCACTAATGCATTTCTATATACAGTTTATTTTTGTGACGATTTTACAATCCAACGATTTTTGAATTGCAGTCTTTGGAGCCAGCCTCTAGTGGACATTAGGAGTCTTGCATTTTTGTCCTCTCTGCATTGGCATCATTTTTGAGGTTGCTTCATCCAGTCCTATACAGTCTATGGTTGTGGCCCGTGAGCAGTTTAATTTCAATTTAAAGGTCTTTATAGTCATAAGTTAAATTTGTGTCACTGATGCAAATAAGAGACAGAAGTAAGTGAAGTATTTTTCATTATTTCTTTACTGTGGGACAACTGCTTTATTTAGCAAGACAGGAGAAGCGACTTCAAACAAACTCTTTTTACGCTGCCAAGGAGTTTGGAAGAAAAGCTAAGCAGAGGGCTTATGTATGACTTGTGTCTACAGTAAACAGCTGGAGAAGATAGAGCTGGGGGCTTAGCATTATGAAGCTGCTGGTATGGGCTGCTGTGTCCCCGGTAGCCAGGGAGTTTTTTTGTGCTGGGATGGAGACAGACAGGCTGACTGTGAAAGATCAAGGCACCGCATCTTTATGAACTCGCGCAGTTACGGTAGCCACCGTCCCGATGCCGACTGCCTTTATGTTTAATTACAGCAGAAATGGAAAAAGCTCAGGTTTCCAGCTTGTTAAGCAGACTTCCTGCCCTGACGCTGGTCGACTCTGTCTTTCACCCGGGACACAGGAGTCGGGGGGGGTTTGAGAGGAGGAGTGAAGTGGCAAAAATGCAGGAACAACAAAGTGACACACACACACAGAGGAGGAGATAAAGTGGAGAGCTAGTAAGACCAGAAGAAGCAAAGCTATATTTTGCACCATTTGGCAGCCGAGACTAACGCCTGCCTAAAAATACATCGCTCCCGAGGCTGTCAACTTTCAGCCGGGGTTAGAGGGAAAAATACTTGTGATTGTACATGTGTGTGTTCCTTTCCCCTTCAGTGTTGTTGCTGCCAAAAACCACCAGTCAGCTGTTCAAGTATTCACTAGTAGTATTGTGAGTTTTTACGCACTAGTAAAACCACTCGTTTTCCACTCATACTACTCTCACACACACACAGAGGCAGTCACATTGCTGGCTTTGCCTTCCTTTAAAAAGTCAGCCATCCTTACGCTAATTTGGGAGGAATGAAGGTGTGGCCTGCATTCCCATTAGTGAAGATTTGTTAATGTTGTGGTTCAGGCCACTCGGTTGCGCTGGCAGTTTGCGTGGCTTGTATGGGATTACCAGCCACTCTGCTCTTTTTGTCACCATCTACTCTAGTTTGTTGCCCCGTACGTTTCCACCAGATGTGACTAACCACAGACGTCAGGGCCAAGCCAGAACCCACTGTTGATGGAAAAGTATTTGTAAAAGTCAAAGTATTACGGCTTGTGTTTGTTATGGTCCAGACTGGGAGTAAAAGCTTGAAACATGTTTAAACTAAACACACTTTATTTTGTTGTTTTGACTTTTTTGTAGTCACTCGTAAGACTTTAAAATAGTACATTGAGTGTGTTTTGGAAGCCCAGTAGCACCAGGGTATAGTCTCCTGTTGTTGTTGGTTCGGGCTGCAACGATTACTCGACATAATCAATTATAAAAATTAATCGACACAGAAATTCAAGAATCGAAGCGTCGAATTCTTGTTTTTCAGCCGGAAAAAAAGTCATCTGTACTTGCAGTTCCCTACAGGAACTGGTGGGGGCAGTATGGCTCCCACTGTTATTCACAGAAACAGAGAGGAAGAAGAAGAAGTGGAAGCACGACAGTGACGGGCAACAGAGCCAACCAATAAAGAGGGAATACGCGAAATAGTACGGCTTTTTGGAAAACGTTCAATAGTATGTTGCCCCTGTTGATGGGAAATGTGAGTACGAAAAAAACGGACGGACAGTCGACCGACAAAAAATATTACACATACTCTGCAGAAAGGAGTTTTCACCTTCTAGTTAAAAATACCACATTATCGGGAAGCATACGATAGTCGGGGCTTCTGCTAGCACTTAAGCTAACCCATCGCCCAGCTTGTGACAAACCACCCTCATGCAAATTTTTAGCGTTTGGCAGCACTATTTACTATTGCACCTTAACATACATTTCTTATCCAATTATTCAATGGAGTAATCACTAGATTATTCTATTACTAAAATATTCGTTAGGGGCAGCCCTATTGTTGGTACCAGACTACAGGCAGACAGGATGTAACTGGAGATCCCTGCACCGCCTCTCTCCTTTAAACTACTGAAGTATAACAGCCCTGAAATGTCTGTTATCTATGTTTGAGCCTTTGCCCCCCTCCTCCTCCAGACATAAGCAGCATTCTCCTTTTTAACGGCTTAAACCGAAGCTGTTACGAGGTGGGCACGGCTCTGTGTGATAGGGTACACCTGGAGAGGTCAGGGGCCACAGAGGGACTCCTTGGCGGGCTCTCTGCATCCCCAGACAGCTGCTGTAAAATGGAAAGGTCACAGTGGGATCAGGGAGGAGGAGTGCAGAGGCCCCAGTCACTCAATACTAATGTTTTATTAATGCCTCGCTGTGAGGGCCACCAGGAACACAAGCTGAATGAGGCTTTTATTGTGGCATCTGTGTACAACAACGCACACACACACCCCCCCTCCTCCCTCAACCCTCCACCCCGACTCACACAGTTAAAGTTAGCACGTGCACGCACACTTCGTCTCCGCTCCCTTGAGTAATCAATCTGCCACATTACAGCCCTCAGCACTGCCGCTTGAATTTGCATAAACCTAATGGAGTTTTTATTGGTCCTTTCTCCATGCTGGGAGTAACAAAAAGGAAAAGGGAAGACGATGCTCAAAATGGCTGAATAATCACCCAGACTAATTTGATTACACCCTTAAAAAGGGGCGAGCTGTCATACAGTTACAGAGGCCTCTTCAGAAAGCCAGCTGGGGTAGGACAGTGTGTGTCTGCCTGGTAATTAATCTGAATTACGTAATATTTGCTGAAGTAATACTGAAGTGGTGCTTATTCAGTGGCAGGGATTCTCTTTGTTCGGAGTTTCTGCGAGGATTCATCAAGACATGCTTCATTATACTTCAGATGCTTGTGGCTCTGAGCTCATCCCGGAGTCCTTCATGTGTTCCCGAAAACCATGCAAACTCATGTAAATGAAGTGACTGTGATTCATACGTTGGTCAATACAGTGGAATTCTTGGTGGTCATTAGTAAACATGGCACAGGCTACGTTGCACACAAGGGACAGATAAAGAAACAGGGCTCAGCTTTGGTTCGGGTCATTATGGGTAATTGGGCTTCGAGAAGACGCAGATGTTTTTTTTTTTTTAACACAGCTAAGAAAGAGATGAATGTCACGATGCAGGTGTCGCTCATTTGATAAATGTGACCTGATCCTGAGGCGTGTGAATTAGCGAATTTAAAGTCAGACAAAAAACTCTGGAAGTTGTTGAGTTTCTTTCTTGTGAGTGGAGTTAAACCTCCGAGTGAATCCAGTCGCTTCATAAAGCCCCAGCCCGTCTGTTCGCTGCGCTGAAGGACACTTGGACTCTCTCCATCCCGCTCAGCAGCACACTGTGGTTCCTGCAGTGGACCAGCACACACACACACACACACACACACACACACACACACACACACGGGACCTGGATAATTCCTGAGCTACACTTATTAGCTGAAGGTGAATCTACATATTCTGTCCAGTGATTTGCATTTAAAGACAAGGTTTGAATGCAAATCACGACGACTGTGTCCATACAGATAATTATAGTTTGAAATGTGGGTAAAAGGTGAACATTGTAACCGATACAGCTCGGTGTTGCATATAATTGACCTTGACATGACAGGTAATAATGAAGGGACTGTGAGACAGTCTGGAGCTCATTCCTGGTGACAGCAGGAGCCTTGTTGCAGCTGAGGGAGCTGGAGTTTGATCATGTGGGACAGGGAGGGTGTTGTTTGATGGATGTTTCTCATGATAACGGTCCATAACCTTCATGGGTCAGAGTGCATCTCTGTGGGATACAGTTTCACAACACAAAAAACTGTAATGGGCAAAAGCAGACAGGTCGTGTCCTGCATTTTTAGTAGTTTGCACACTTTGTTCACAAACTTTACCCGACTTCAGGTCACGCTGGCAATGACCTGATAATGCAGCACGTGAAAACCCGATGGCGATAGATGACTATAAATACAGCTGCAACTCCTGTGAAACTGTGATATATCGTGATAATTTGACCAGAGTGGCAGCAGCATATTTAAATTTCAGAGGCATGCTCTTCATCATGTGCACTTCAGAGAGATTAAACCAGCAGCAGAAACACTTAAAAAGTTTTTGCTGTGACCCGTGCACATGTCCTCAGAGAGGAAAACAGAGCAATGGAAACATCAGGCCTGCAGATACATGTGATGCAATGAGTGCTGCTGCTTTGATCGGGCAGGGTGAGCAGTAATTCTCCTGTAACTGTTGCTCATAGGTGAATTTTGCAACTTTCCGACGGATCCTGCGGCTTCATTTTAACCCATAAATACATAATCAGTCTTCACATCTAAGTCCCGGCAACCTCCTTTCTCCTGAAAATGTGAACCTGCTCCACTAAAGTTGAAAAATGATTGATGATGATTATATTTCCTAACAAAACTCGTATTGAATCAACACGCTTGAAATGATAAACAGCCTAAATCGGTTGCTGCCTGGAGGCGTTTTAACCGATGGGGAACATGCGCAACATATTTTGAATTTTTGTTGTGTGGACACGCCTGTTTTATTCCAGTATAATACAAAACACCATCGTTTTCATAACTCCAATCAGTTTAAAATACACAAGCAGAAAACATTTCCCTCCTCCTGCTTTGTTGTTTGTAACCTCGCTGCTGTTGCTCCAGTAGTTCAGGGCTCTGGCTGTGTCCCCACTGTTACGCTTCAGGCAAAGTATTCACAACAGTAACAGATGTGTATGGATCAGCGAGGGCTTCTGTAGTATCAACCGGCTTTGTCAGCCATGGAAATGAGAGCTCATTAGGTTATCCAAACAAAAACCCAGCAGAGCCTGAATGCTCACTCTCTTCCTCCTCGGTAGCTGGAGGTATCATCAGAAATATGCAAATCAGAGGTAAACATGTTCACGTTTCTCTCCAACCCTCCTCCAAAATATCCAGAGCAACATTTCCCCATAACAGCAGGAAAGGAAAATGAGATGCCGAGTTATCTGAGGTTGCAGAGAAAGCTGGAGCTTCCAAAGAATTCATTATGTTTGTAGTTAAATAAAAAATAAAAAATGGTGCTTGCAAATGCAGGAATTTGAAAATTGAACCATAAGAAGGCCTCATACAGAATGAATTATATCCGGATAAAGCAGATAAGCAGATGCTTTGGGAATATGTGTTTTATCTGAGTCCAAAGAAGCTTATTTTCACAGTGGGGTCTTCTCCACGGCCACCCTCAGATATTTATTACCTAGCAACATAAATGGCTCGAGCAGCTTAATCCCACATGCCAGGAGGACTTTGGTTAAATAATGCCCCGTCCTGAGGCATTATTAATGCTATGTGGGTAAGCCTGATGAAATGGCATGGTGATAAGCTGATGTGTAGCCTGGAGGACTGAAGTCTCTGCGTTCCTCTCCACTCCCTGAGAATGTCCCGGCCGTCCGTCCTGATCATGTGGCCGGGGACATTCACACAAACAGACAGGGTCCTTGTACAGCAGAGGACCTGCACATTAATCTCCCTCTGTCTCTCCTTCTCAGATGAGCCGTGGCGTCTGGTATGCAGGCATGTGTCTCCCTTCGCTGGCTCCACGGAGGAGGCAGGGCTGGTTTGTGTATTCCCGTGGCTCCTGAAATCAGCCCGATTCACATTATCTTCAGCTGCGACGAGGCCCGGAGACGGCGCAGAGACTGGACGTCTGCGGCCTCTTTTCCACCTGATGTGTTTACTTTCTTGTGTAACTTTCCCATGTAGCCCCTCGCCCTCGCCGGACCGGTTGCCATGTACACTGCTGGGAGCTCACAGTCGCCTCTGTGTGAGCCATCCTGCAAACTTCTTCTCTTTCCACCTCCTCCAGGGGCAAATAAGCTACTGTGACTGTATCAGCGCCTGCACTGCTTAACTGACATGTATCATCTGACCAGTTTTACAGACATGTTGTTTCACCATACTACAGAAGAAAGTGAAGCTGTCCTTTGTTGTGGTTTCTCTCCCTCCCTCCTGACACTGGGCGTTTACTCAGGTGTAATTTATTTGGACTGCTGATGGACTGAATTAGACCTTTGCTATGCCAGGCATATGGAGAAGGAGAGACGACATTTAAGGGAAGTGTATGATTTTGAGCACAGAAACAATCTTCCTGTCTGTATTTTTAGACTTTGGACTTGGGCTTCCCTCAATTTTGGTGAGCTAAATTTGTATCTTCCTCCTCAACTTAAAATACGAGCTCGCAGTGGAGAATGTGGCCCATCACGGCTGAAGGAGATACTTTTGTTTCAAGTTACTATTTCAAAATATGAGTTTGTGTTTTGTGTCTCAGGGTTATGTATATTTTTTTTTTGCCTGTCTTTGTTCAAGGAAAGGTTATTTTTTTGTTTTATTTTTTTGATGAATGTATTTTTGTGATAAACAATTTTACAGAACTCTGTCATTTTAGAAGATTTTTGTTACATTGTTTTGCCATGTTTAAAATGTATGATTATGCTTAATAACAGTGGTCATATTTAAAATATTGCCAAAAATCCAAAATAGCTAACATTAGTGTTATCGCTGATTTAAATAACAAAAGCTGAGTGTGTCCTGAGTAGGTGATGTTGTAGCTGTAATGTTTTTTTCCACTTTATTTTTTTTTTTAATGTTTAATGGAAGTCTTTGTGTGTATAGTTTGTATAGTTGCTTTGTAATTAATTTGTAGAAACCTTTGATTTGCACAATTTGTACAAAGAAAAATCTCCTGATGGTCTTAATTTTTTATTTTTTTTAAATCTTTGTCTTAACCCAGCTCGGGTAGTGTGAATAATCGAAGCCTTTTTGTAGCATCTTGCTTCTCTTTTAACGCTCTCCATTCGCTCTCTGTGCAAGTCTCCAGTATATCAAAGTATACATCTGATTTACTGATGTATTAGGCTGTTACTGCTACACAGTCTGTTACTTTTTGTTCTATAATTCCTAACTTGTCAATAAATGTCATCTCTTTGGAAAAACACACACTAGTTGTTTGTCCTCTGTTTTCCAGGGAAACTCTGGCGTTCAGCAGCTGTGTCATTAAACAGTGTGGGCAGCCGTGTAATCACAGGTACTCTTAACGTGCTTCACATAGTTTCCAGGTTAGGAGTGGTTTTGATATTTACCAGGAACACCCGTCTCCTCCCGTCCTCGTGTGCTGAGATAAACACTTCACTCTCTCCTCTGAGATCCCTTTGTTGCAGCTAATATCATACATTAGGCTCTGTGAAGTGGAAACCTCAGCTGTGCACTGTGCAAAATGTGCACACACATTATAACCCCTCAAACCTTGAAGAATGTGTTAATGCTGCTCACCACCAGTCAGGTGATGCTCCTCCACACCTCAGCAGCCAAGTTCATGTGGGAAAGCGGTGCAGTCCAGACTTGATGTTGGGTGGGGAGAAGTCTGGTTGGCACATTTTGATGGGACTGGCCGGGAGCAGAGCCAGAGAGGAATGTACTCACACTGAATCTGCTGCCTGCAGGCTCCAAGTTTAAAGATGTTTGTGATGCTGCTGCTGAGCCATCACTGTTACGGTTGTGAAATAATCCACCTCTGCTTTCAAATCATCGCTGTGTTTTAATAACTCTTGGTAAAACTGCAACATTGCATCAAACTCAAGTGCAAAAAGGTTAAATACGACTGATGGCCACTAGATTCTGGCTCCAAATCTCACTGACATATTTAAAAATCATTATTTTCTACCACAAATTAAATGGAGTACATTCATATAGCGCTTTCATGACCATCCCAAAGCGCTTTACATGGCAACTCATTCACCCATTCACACACCAATGGCTACTGAGCTGAGCCATGCAAGGTGCTAGCCACCATTGGGAGCAACTTAAGATTAAGGTTCTTGCCCTTGCCGGGTATCAAACCCACAATCTTACGATGCACAGGCAACTCGCTCAATCACCCGAGCCACAGCCGCCCACCTAAATTACTCAGCCGTTACATAATCTGGTGGTTCATGAAAAAAACAAAAAATGGAGTTAGGGTTCGGTGCAGTTAGCTTGATCGATGAACTCGCGTCTCACACACCTCAGACAGGAGGTCAGACCCGCCTCCTGCCTCCTCCCTTCATATCCAAATTTGGTCACGTCTAGCTCTAAACAACCAATGTGGCGATTTTCCATTTCTAAATGCCAATACTCAATCTTGACCTTAGAAACAAAACACTTTAAAAAGTGAGATTTCACAAGAGATCCTCTGTCTTTATATGAATGAAGGATCACACAGACTAACACCTGTAACACCATTGTTTCCATTTCCTCTTCACCCCTGCCTGAAAATGAGTTGGAGATGGATCGATAAACAACATATACCAGCGAGTGTGTGTCAGGCAGGAAATAAAATGCTGAGAGGACGTGAGGGTTCACGCCCAGTTTTGAATAACAAATGAACAGCTTAATCACAGTAGTGTTATAAAGATGCAATTCAGTGTTCTAAATGTCTCGATATTTGGAGAAACTATTAAATCAAGGTTCCCATGAGGTCTTGAAAACCTGGAATTTTTAGACACATTTTCCAGACCTGAAAAACTCAAGTGAAAAAAGTTAAATATCCTAGAAAATAAGTGTGACATTGTTGTCTTTTACTGTAAGTTCTCCATTTTATGACATACTATACTATGACTTTTTTTCTTGCAGCACTTCAGAGTAGCTTGTCAGAAAATAATGGGAACCCTGTAAATTCAAATGACTCCATGTACACCAACTAATTTCCCTATATTTGTGTAATACATTACGTAAAGCGCTTAGGGGCTGCACTAAAACAAATGACATAATACAACAGCATTGTTAAATCTTTTCAAAGGCAGCCGAATAAACTTCAAAGCGCAGTTAATTGGATGTAATCAAAAGGCGGCTCCACACACAAAAAAAAATGCTCGTCTGCAGCCATGACATCATTCGTGTAACAGCCTCTGTCCAGTCAAGCATGTGGACATGTCTGTACCAGTGTGTGGGGACAGGGACTCATCAAAAGGTTAATTTATGGATTTTTAAAAACAATGCAGACGTACATAAAAAGATGAAACGCTCCTCTCTGAAAAGGAGACCTGGCACTGGACAGCAGGATGAGCTACTCGGTCAACGGCTCCTATTGTAATGCAAAATGTGCAAAATGAGCAATTTCAAACAGATCTCGCCGACAACACAATTAAACCACCACGAATAAATAGACATTTGAAAGTCGGCTGGAGA
>OOFC01016670.1:12643-25294 GCA_900323345.1 Pseudochromis fuscus
CCACAACAATCTGGATCCTGGATTGGAGGGTCTGTGTGTGTGTGTGTCTGTGGTCGTGTGTTTGTGTGTGAAGCGGGGGATGCGCTGTTACAGCTTCTTGTGAACCAATGAAAGAGGAGGCAGCGAGGTGGAACGGACAGGGACGTTGCTCTCTGCCTCTTCACCCAAATATCGGCGTGTGTCTGCTGCTGGCCCGAGACCCCAGCTGGGACCTCCGCCTGCTAGCTAGTGGATGGGGTGGTGGTGGGGGTGGGGCAAAGACGCCTCCTTGATGAGGCCAGAATCGACCTCCTCTCACCTTCCCCCGGGGGGCTGGAGGTTGCCCCTAAACACCGGCTTAGAAAACCCCACTGTCGATCAATATGGAGCCTTAGGCCAACTCAGATCTGATAGATGTGGGGGGGAAAGCCCAAAATTAAATCACTCTCTTAAATCCGTCATCACAACTGTTTACTCCACTATAGCTACATAGACTACATTCAGAAAGTATCAAGACATCCTTCAGTTGTTCCACTTATGTTGCAGCCTTATGCTATAATAATTTAAATTTATTTCCCCCCTCAGCAAGCTACACTCAGTACTCCACGATGACCATACAAACTCAGAATTATACACATTTGGGCAAATTTATCAAAGAAAAACTGAAATATCATATGAACATATGTATTTAGTACTTAGCTGAAGCACCTTTTCTTCTTGGGATTTCTGTCTTCTCTGCAGATCCTCTCCTGTCAGGTTGAATGGGGAGCATCAGGACAGCCATTTCAAGAGATGTTCAATATGGTTTCAGTCAGTGGCTCTGGACCTTCACAGAATGGTGTTTCGACTGTGTTTTGGTCACTGTCGTGTTGAAGGTGAACCATCGGCTCAGTCTGAGGTCCTGAGCGCTCTGGGTATCTCTATATTTTGCCCATTCATCTTTCCTTCAACTCTAACCAGCCTCCCTGTCCCTGCAGCTGAGAAACACCCCCACGGCATGATGCTGCCACCACCATGCTTCACTGTTGGGATGGTATTCAGGTGATGCGGTGCCTGATTTAATCCAGATACAGCTTAGAGTTGAGGCCAGAAAGTTTAATCTTGGTTTCATCATGAGCAGAGAATCTTGTTTCTCACAGTCTGGGAGTCCTTTAGGTGTTTCTTTGTGAACTCTTTCGTGTGTTTTGATCTGAGGAGAGGCCTCTGTCGGGCCACTCTGCCGTAAAGCTCAGATCAGTGGAGGGCTGCAGTGATTGTTTCTTTCTCCCATCTCCACAAAGGCATCTCTGGACCTCAGCCAGAGGGATCATTGGATTGTTTCTCACCTCTCTCACCAAGGCTCTTTTGGTCAGGCAGCCAGGTTTAGGTCATCAGAGTCCTGGTCATCCCACATATCTTGCATTTAACCATCATGGAGACCGCTGTGCTCTTGGGAATAGCTGGAGCAGAATTTGTTTTGTATCCTTGCCCAGATCTGTGTCCACCTCTCTGAGCTCTTCGGGCAGGTCCTCCAACCTCATGGTCTGGTTTTTGCTCTGATGTGTTGTCAGCTGTGAGGCCTTATATAGTCAGGTGTGTGCCTTTCCAAATCAGGTCCAATCAAGTGAATTTAACACAGGTGGACTCCTTTTAAGGTCTGGAAACATCTCGAAAAGGATGAAGAGAAATGAACGACACCTGAGTTAGTGAATAAGTGTCATGTGATATTTCAAAATGTAGACTGCTGAAGAAAAAAATAACTGAATTCAAGTGATTTTGACATAAACCTGCAACATAACAAATGTGGAAACCTTGAAGCGTGTCTGAATACTTGGGGGTTTCCAAAGGTCTTAAGGTTTGGATGCAGTAGTTTGACAGGACTTATAAATTTGCAGTGTGGGCTGCTGACTGACAACAAGGATGTGAACCTTCCTGCAGGTGTGTTAGTGTGTGTTTGGATTCAAAGTACCAGCAAGAGCCTCATTATAAAAACTGCAGTCGGTCAAAAAATGAGGCTTCACTATCACATTGACAAAGCTCTGTAGGCAAACATCAGTCTTCCTCTCCCATATCCTCCCCCCCACCCTCTCTCTCTCTGTGCCTCACTTTCAAATTCACTTCATTTCATTGTACTTTACTGGCTTGAAATCCAGGCACCAGTCCAACCTTTAAGAATAAATAATTACCAAACAATGTTGTCCTCCTTCTCTGTGTCTGTGGTTGCTGGTGGTGTTAAATGTGTCTGTACATCTTCCTGTCTCCCCGTCTTTCTCCCTCCGTCTCTCTGTCTTGCTGTGGGCATCTCTGTTGGCAGCAGCTCTAAGGTTTCAGAGCTGACTGGGTAAGCAAATGAGGAGTAAACAGAGTGTGAGACAGACAGACAGCCAGTCAGACGATCTAACCACTGGAGCGAACTCAGGGGTTGTCTCGTCTCTCTGCTGTCTGAGCAGGAGACGTGTGTGTGTGTGTGTGTGTGTGTGTGTGTGTGTGTGTGGGGCAGTCAGGACCTGACAGGTTGGCTAGCACAGAGAGGAAACAGAGACCTGCAGCTCCTGTATTAAATGTGCACTCACTGCAGACTGAGCCATATACAGTGTATTATTATTTTACATCATATAGCAGGAAGATATGTGTCAGTACATGAGCACCTGCTGGCGATACTTTTTACCTTCTAAGATCACGAATACATCAAAAAATACTAAATACAAGAAAAAAAAACATTAAATCTGATGATGCCATTTTAAAATTGAGAGGTCTGTATGAATCAACTTATATATATGAAATACATCATCTATAGGTTAACCTGAATATACCTTATTTTACATCCGTAGTAAAAAGGTCGTCATAAACAAGCTAATTTTTTAAAATTACAAAGTAAATCTGTTGTTATGTGACATAGCGATGCCAGTCATTTTATCCTTTTGTTTTGGTTGGTGTCCATAGACTGCACAAAGCTAATGTGATGTCACCTGTTAGTTTGTGGTTTCCTGTTTTGAAGCCAGGAGTTTGGTATTTGAATGTCGCCATGTTGGTTGTTTGGAGCCTGAAGTGACCATATTTGGAGATGAAGGGGGGAGTGAGGAGGCGGGTCTGACCTTTGAACTCATGGACACTGCCCAGATGCTGCTGCCATTGGAGACTCATTGAACAAGTTAACTTCCTCTGTAAATCTTCCTCTTTTTGAAGCCCAATAGATGCTTGATTTATTTTTAATAATGTATTTTCAGACCAACCAATCACTAATAAGAGAAATGAACTTCAGCTAATGACATCACGACAACTTACTGGCTGAGTATTTCATGATTATTTTTGAATTGAAGACAACTGGAGTTGGAATTGAACTTGAGTTTTTTGACCCAGCCTCTAGTGGCCGTCGGGGGTATTGCACTTTTTGGTACTTCTGCAGTGGCTTCATTTTTTAACCCCAGTTGCTTCATTCACAGTTTATGTTTGTGACAGTGTAATTTTTACAATCCCCAAATATTAAATCACCAAAAGTGGAGATACATCATCTTCAATGGACAGTGACACTACATTAGTTGTGCATATTATTATCTGTGCAGCTATACAGTGAAATACAATCCAATACAAGTGTTGTAACCACGCAGTCTACTCTCTACACCACCATAACTTTATTTATTCAATAAAATATTTTCACAATGAGGTCAGTTAGTTTGACTGGACTTTATTATACTAAGAGGTCTTTACAAAAAAATATACTGTTAGACTGTAGATAATGTAGCATTATGTATGTATATTATTTTTGGACTGAGGTGTGAAATTACAGTCAAAGTAAATAACAGAGGCAGTGTGTTTGTGCAGACTTTGACTCTCTGTCTGTCTCTCTCCACCAGATTAATTTCACTGCCTCTATTTTTGAGTGTCTGTGCAGTGAGGACCTGTGGCTTTGACACAGAGAGAGGGAGAGGGAGGGAAATGTGAGCATTGTGACAGGAGAGAGCTTTCAGACTCGCCAAGACCCAGCCACAGTAATAGCTGTTTACACAATGGAATAATTATCCAGTAAATTGCAGGGAGAGGAAGAGGAGAGGAGGAGAGGAGAGGAGAGGAGAGGAGGAGAGGAAGAGGAGAGGAGAGGAGAGGAGAGGAGAGGGAAGAGGAGGAGGAGGAGGAACTTTCTGGTTCTGGCAGACTCACAATGGATTTGACAGTCAGAGAGTTGATTGTTGAGCGTTCAGGCCTTTGATGAGCTCTGCTCTGTGTTTTCACTGCCTCTCACTCAGGCTTCAACATGCAAACAAACATCGAGCCACTTCACTGTTATTTGCCTGCAGATTCAAACTCCAAGTTTCCATAATGACAACAAGAAAGCTTGTTTTCTTTCCCCCGCTGGTGGGACAAACCAGGATTAGTGTATGAATGCAGGTTGTAAGCACTGTACTTACATACAGGCATAGTTTTGGCTTCCTTTACCTCCACTTATGGTGCATTTACACTGAAGAAAAAGTACCTGGAACTTGGTACCTGGTGCAACTTTTCGTACCTCTTCTCCTGTGGTTCCAAAAAAAGTACCCGGTCAGGTCAGAGCAGGTACTGAAATCTTATTGGTCGGAATCATCACTGCGTCATTGCATCATCACTGCGCGGCACGTAATCTGTCAATGCAAACACGCGGGCGTTTTTAAATCTTCGGCAAACTGTGCAGACGTGTTTGAAATAACAACAAGAAGAGAAATGGCCTCTGTTAAAAATCCTGCCCCGTGGACTCAGGATGAGGTGCAAACCTTTCTGTCATTAGTCGCCGATGAGAAAATTCAGCAGGAGCTGGACGGCGCGGTCAGAAAGGAAAGAATCACATAAAAGATGACGTCACGGATGACGGCCAGCTACACGGAGGAAGGACGATCCTCGGCAATGTAAATGTAACTGATAAATGCGCCATTAGCTTCATTTCTGAGAGAAATATTAAACTTTTTCCCTCTTCTACATTTATCTAAAATCCTTTAGGGCTTGTAAGTATATGCAAAGCTGTATCTAGGTGGTGTCCCTTGTCAAATGTCAGATGTCCATGCTCTGTAAACATTGTTGCTGGTTTAATTTAAATAACATTTAGAAGCACAATGAGGTAAAGTTACATTAACAGAAAGTTCAAATACTGATTTATGTTCTCCTTCCTCGTCATAAAGTTTTAGGTCCAGTAATCTACAGCAGTAAAATGCCTCTTAAACATTGATGCAGTCTTCATCATTTATATATAATGATCAGACGAGGACTTTTTGTACAGACAGAATGCTTTTACCTTTGATATTTTTACCCACGTTTTATTAATAATAAATCTATATGTGCGCCATGAGGCACTTGTACTTGTAATAGAATATCTCTACATTGTAGTCGTCATACTCTACTTGAGGAAGGGAAGTCTGTCGTCCTCTACCACCCGTGTTTGTGAGTGTAGTTGCATTCCTTTTGTGGAAAAATGGCATTTTTTACATACTTTTCTCTCTCTCTTGCAAACAAAGGCGGGTGGACCATTTGAAATATGTGCTCTGGTGGAAGAGCCATTGTGATCTCCAGTCACGTCACAAAAGTCAACACGAGGACAGTTTCATTCACAGGGACAGCGCACAAAGGCTTCGTCCACCGACCGTAGCCGATGAGCAAAGACTGTGGGCTGGGCAGAGTCGAGCCAGCGGACATTCCAGGCAAGCCGGGCATACTTGGATTTATGTGGTACAAAAAAGATACATTTCTCTTCCTCTTTGTCACAAAGACATTTCAAAGCCCTTTGTTTGGGGATTTTTTTTGTATGTGTAATTGCTGCTTCCTCTGACTCTCATTAATAAAACAGAGACTGATTCCCAGTTGGGTTGAAGCGAGGCTCAAGGAAGGGGGTTGTTTAAGGTTGAGATGGCATGGAGGGGTTTGATATGTTGCCTGAGGTGACACACACACACACATACACACACACGAACACACACACACACTGCAACGCTTGCTTCTCCAATCAAAAGCCTGTTTTGCACGGAGGAAAAAAAACTTCAAAAGCTTCATCCACAGCCTGATGAGAAGGCCTCCGAGCTGGAGTGTGGCAGATGTAAACCCGCCCTCCAGCACATACACACACTACATAGAAAGTCACACCAAACAGAATTATGAAAATAAGCCACAAGCGCGCGTGTGTGTGTGTGTGTGGGACGACCCCGTCTGTTGAGCCGTGTCCGGCTGACCACTTCGGATGAGATGTGACACTGAGGATGAATAATACAATAGAGAGATACTCGGACGTGTCAGCAGCATCTGTCTCCGTCTGAGGCTGACGTGTGTCGTCCTCCCTCCTCATTCAGAGCCGAGCGCAGAGGCTTATACAAAACTAATGAAGCAGACACATGCTGTATTAACACACTCTCTGTCTCATGCATGCACGCACACACACAGAGACAGACAAGCGGGTGTAGCTCTGATTGAACGAGGGGAGACGATGCCATGAGGCCGCGTCGTGACCGGCTTCTCATCTCAGATTCTTCACATTCCCCCAGCAGCCTCACCCTGTTGTTAATACACAGAAATCATTTCCCAGTCAAGAGGACGGTTTGAGCAGAGGACGGCCACTGTGAGCGAGACGCTGAATGATTTATGATCAGACTGCAGTGAGAAGCTGATTGTTGCTGGGTGTATTGTTCAGGTTTGTAACTGAACTCAAGAGGAGTTAGTTGTTTATTTTCCAAGGAGGCGATGGCCCGACCGCTGTGTTCTGATTGGCCGATAGATGCTATTTCCCAGGAGGCTGAAGGAAGGATAATTAAAAGACAGATAGAGAAAGAATAAAGGACAGAGATGGAGGGGGAGGAGACAGGAAGAGGTTCGGTGTTTGAACAATAGGCGCAGTCTTCCTCTGTGGTGGAACAGGTTCTGGTGCGAGTTACAGTAGATACACAGAGCTTACATGGGAACTAATGTCACATTATCATATTATCCCACTTAATGCAGTTCAACACTCTGCCAAGAAACTTTGACATGTTAATGGTCTGAAATAAGAGCCCTGGATAAAAAAAGAAAATGAAAAACTTACAAAATGTGTGTGTGTGTGTGTGTGTGAGACAGATTCAGGGCTGACAAATCAATGTCTGTTCTGTTGCATAAGTTAAAACTTTTTTCAAGGCATCTCATTCACAAGCCACTGGCCTCAGAGCTGCCATGCAAGGTGCTAGCCACCATTGGGAGCATCTTAGGGTTTGGTGTCTTGCTCAAGGACACTTTGACATGTGGACAGGAGGAGTCGGGGATCGAACCCATGATCTTACCATATGTAGACGACCCGCTCTACCACCTGAGGCACAGCTGCCTCTTTGTTTTCTTTACTTTTTTGCTGCAACTTAAACATGAAATCTGAGTGTCCAACATTATTTACAGGTAAACTCAAGGCCCCTGGTTGAGGTAAATCAAAATTGTAGTCTTGATTAAAAATTGTATCTATAATGTTTAACTATGTTTTATCCACTTCAGGTTATAGACTGTATTTAGAAATGGACAAACCCGGGCTCAAAAATAAGGTCACTGTGGAAGTGTGAAAAGGTGTAATACCTCTAATGGTCACTAGATGCTGGCTCCAATAACTCCAATTGACTTCAATTCAAAAATTGTGATTTTTAATCATAAAATATTCGGTCAATTTTCCCACAAAACATTTTTTTAAATCTTTTTTATCAGTGATCTGGTTGTCCGTCTGAAAATCATTTCATCATTAAACTTCATGAACTTTATTTTTGCCGTGTTTTCAGTCGTGTTTACACTTTTTCAGGTTTCAGAGTTTCACATATTTACAAGATAGTTTATCAGAGAGAAGGATGGAGGCTACTCTTTGTCCTCCAGTGAACAGCGTATGGATATCCACCTCTCAATGAGCTGTGGGGGAGTTGTGGCCTCTTTAACTGGCTTTCTTTTTGTACTTGTGTTGTTTTTGTCTTCAGGACACAATATAGACCTGTCTGTGTTTAATTGCAGTACCTTTGACTGATTATATAAACGGATTTTCTCTCTTCACGCTGGCTCACAAACCCACCCAGCTTTGTCTTATTCTGGTGTTTGGCGTTGCAGCAGTTAGTGGCCTTTTGGTCTTTTGGCAGCGTCCTGTCGTCTCCACTCCCCCACTCCTCCCTCCTCCCTCCTCACCCCTCCTCAACAGCGGCCAGACAGCCATCCAACCCTGCCAGCTCTGGTGGGAGGCTGGCGACTGCTCCGTTCCAGATCTTAAATCAGAGAGGCTGTGTTTAGATCCCCCCTGTAGAGCCGAGCTACACTTGCAATGAGAGCACTGCTGCGCTCCACTCCTCCAAGATGAAAGAGGGATGTGCTGATGAAGCTGTATGCGGCTATTCTCACCCCCTGTTTGTGCATTTAGAGCTGGAGTTGGATCTTTCTGGTTTGGCAGCATGTCTAAACTCCCCGCTTCATGAGCTGATATTACATCCACAAAAGACTGTGTGAGATAAAAAGGTGGTTTTGCAGAATGCAGATGCACTCAAGGAAAATATCAAAGGACACACATATAGATAGAGAACACAACAAACATCTCGTTTGGACAGAGAAAGCAACTTTCTTCTGCTTTTGATAATGTTGAAAGGATGGGACTGGAGTGAAGTGCACCACCTCGGGGTGCATTCTTCGAAAGGGACAACAAAGCTCCTCAGGATAATGCAGAAAGGTTTAAGTGCACCATCAAGAAAAGTGCATCTGGTTTACCTGATGCAGTGAGACCCGCTCCCAGCCAGATTTTTACTCAGTTCAGATTCATTTCACATCACTATCTGCATTTAAGGGCTTCCTTCAGGCCTTTTTACTCTGGATGTATGTGATCATTTTTCCACTTCCCATTTTCTTGAAAGCAGTGCATTAAAAAAAAAAAAGAACTTTGATGATGGTATGAAACTTTTACACAAAGCTCCTGGGTATTTCCAGGGAGAGGCTTAAAAACTTAAATTGCCCACATCTTCACATTCTGACATGAAGAGGCTTTTCCATGCTAGCGGCCAGGAGGCTATTTGCCTTGGCACCACCAGCGTTTGACTTTAGGTACAAAAAATGTGTGTGAGTGTGCGTTTGTGTGCATGTGCATAAAGGGAAGTTCTTTTTAATTCCTTGAGATTGCCACAGAGACCTCCCACGCTGCATCTGCCTTCAACAATACTGCATCCTGAAACACTCATGGAAAATGCTCAACTCTGTGGACGGACCTTGTTGATCTTTTTCCCACAGACCGAGGACCACCTCATAAAATATTAAAGGAGTTGCTATTGGAGTTCAAACAGCTGGACAGCTATTCAGAGCTCATAAAAATTATATTTTCTCATATTTTGCAGTGAATGCTTTATTTTGTGAAGCGGATTTTAAAGAAATGCAGTTTTTGGGAAACATGCTCATTTTTTGTCCTAACAGAAGACAGATGAAAAGATCGGTAGTGTGTATGTAGGATCTTGATCATGCATTGGCAAGGACGCAAATCTGGACACACTCACAACATACAAAAGAAATCTAACAACAGGGTCAACTGCAGTTCAAGAAGTTTATCCTGCATCCCAAGGAAAAAAATGCACAATCATTGCAGCCACGCTACCATGCTACCTCTACGAAGCACTTGTGTTGGTAAGGTCATCTCACGTCGCCCATGCATCCCGCAAGGCCCACCTACACTATTCTTACTCCCTCCTCATGAAGCCCTTGCAACTTTTTTGTAACCTCTGCGACCTCCGCGACTCCCACGGACATCAAAAAACTCACGGGATGCACAATTTCTCAATTCATGCTGTTTCCTTTTACCTTGGGTCAGACCAAAACATAGACTGAGAGATGGACGTAGTCACCGTGATGCTATCCACTGGTTTGTGGACTTTGGGGATTTGAATGTCACCATGTTATTTTTTTGGAGCCATAAGTGACCATATTTGGATATGAAGGGAGGAGGGAGGGGCGGGTCTGACCCTTGAATGCTTGGACACCCTAGACGAACAACACTCCAAAATCTTCCAAAATCTTCTTTTTGAAGCCTATTATCTACTTAATTCTAAATTTATTTTCAAAAAGATCACTAATAAGAACAACTGCTTTTAGCTAATGACATAATGACTTCCGGAAAAAAATATACTGGCCATTGGTGGTATTGCATTTTTTAGCACTTCCTCACTGGCTTCACTTTGCTGCAATGAAAGCCGTTCGAGCGACAGATATTAGACTTACATCAATCTTCCCATCTCACATTTGCCAGAATAACAAACAGGATTATTTCCCAATATCTTAGGCCTCGTCCACACGGAGACGAAAACGAACACCCTAAACTGGGAATTTATGTGTGCGTCGACACGAAAACATCGAAAAGTTGTAGTCAATATGCCAGGCCTGTGTGTGGCGCTGTAACACACCAAAACATAGAAGAAGACACAGAGTATGCGCATTAACCTTGTACAAGGTAAAAAAAAACCCACCCACAACTACACACATGTTGTTCATGGTGGTTGTACAGTTTCAGAAGATTTTGCTGTAAAGGCCAAAACAAGCCCAGTAGCTGCTGCAGGACTAATGCGACGCTGTGCTGGTGTTGTCGGGGGTTACGCATGCAGAGACGGGGCTACAGCGGCATCGTTTCATGTGTATTCACCGTCCACACGGAGCAGGTGGCGTCTTCAAACTTTCAACTTCAAAGTACCATTTTCAGCTCCCAAAACACCGTCTCCGTGTGGATGCAAGGTGCAAACGATAAAAACCTTTACCGTATACACTGAAACCCGTCTCCATGTGGACGGGGTCTTTGTAACCATGCATATTTGCCTCAGTGAGACTCAAGCAGAGATCGACCACTACATGAGAACCTGATGTTTACTCTTCCCTCCAACAGGCAGACCTCTCACAATAGCAGCCATTCATCTCTTTCTGGTGCAGTGTAATCAGCACACAGGCACATGGGAATAAAACTGGACCAACGAGACAGTCACCAGGCTACAGCTGACTGCAAAATGCAAATCCTGTGAGCACAAAGGGCAAGTCAGCACAGAGCACACTTCCTTTATAATCCATCTCCCCCCTTTTCAATTCACCTGAGGCGTCTCTTCTGGCAGAACAATAGCCCTCCACCCGATCTGATTTCTACCTGGCATAACCTTCCTCTGAGGAGGCCTTTTCACCGTTGCCCCCCACACAGGGACTTCCTTTGTTGATGCCAGATCAGTTGAGCAAGTTTGACGAACAATGACTCTCATTCATCCAAAGCAAAACTATGCAGCAGACTGCATGACATCCAAGTTTACATATCGCACTTTACAACCCGTGAGAGATCTATGGAGATCTATCTGTGGAGATGTGGTCACACAGCTGTCGCAGGCCACAGATCTTTACTGTTCTGTTCTGTATCGCTGATAACGGGCAAAACCTGAACAACTCCAAACACTTTATCCTACACAACCCCCCCCCTCTTTCCCAGAATACACCACAACCTGCCAGGGAGGTTATGTAAGCCGAGTTGGAAGCAGCCTTGGCTCGGAGACATGTTTTACTGCTGGCTATCTTCCTGTTATCACCTTGGGTGTTTGAAAGGAGAACAGATAAGGTCCCAATGTGTGTCTTTTCAACAAGAGGATCCTTGTGTCAGCCAGGAACAACCAACAACGCTCAGATAAGCAGCCATCTAACGCATTCCTTCATAGCATCACTTGCAGAAACAGCAAGCTGAAGGTTGCTGAGGGTGCAGGTTCAGAAACAATGCTGATTACAAGCAGTGGCTCCCGACCCGGGGATCAGGAACCCCAGAAGAGGCCAAAAGATAAAACCAAAAAGATCTCAAGATAGCAAAGCAGAAAACAGGTTTCTGCCACATGGGATCTGGTTGATTTGTTCAGATGTTTCTCTTTGTTTTCCTTTAGTCCTGCTGGCAGTGTGGTCAGAAAAACAGGATGGATCCTCTGACTTTTCACCAAGCACCATTATCAGATCAAAGTACTTTGTGTATGACCAGATATCCAACATTAGCTTTGATTAGGAAGCTAATTGGCAGCATCCCAACGCACTAACCTAATTTAGTAATCATTGTACAAATCAGCATTTTAACTATAGACTGTATGACTGAAGCTAATGTGACCTCATGACACGTGGACCCAGGAGTTTGACATTTAAAAGTTAGATGAGTGAGGAGGCGGGTCTAACCCTTGAACCCGAGGACACTGCCCAATGTGTGTCTCAAGTTCAGGGCTGATCTCAGTGGACACCAAACCTGTCAATCAAACTAACCACGTCCCTAAATTTTCCTTTTTTAAAGACTAATATCTACCGTATTTTCTGGACTATAAGCTGCTACTTTTTTCCGACGCTTTGAACCCTGTGGCTTAAACACCGGTGTGGCTCAGTATCGGCGGCACAAAGCTCGTTAGCTTTTTACAAGCTAGCAAGCTCCGTGCCACCGATACATTTATCCTCGTCACATCAGACCCGGTCAGAGTGGACCACATGAAACTGTTTGAATAAATTCAATAGTGGCGTATAGACAGGTGCGGTCAATAGTCTGGAAAATACGGTAGTTAATGATTTTTCTTCCCCAGATGAACCATTCGATCACTGATCAGAAGAATTAACTTTAGCGAATGACATCAGAATGACTTGTGGGAAGTCCTCAACTGAGTATTTCATGATTCAAAATGAGTATTTTTGAATTGAAGTCAATTGGAGCCAGCATCTAGTGGTCATCAGGAGTAT
>OOFC01016672.1:0-20324 GCA_900323345.1 Pseudochromis fuscus
ATTGCGTGCGCCACAGCCCGCGACGTGCAAAGACGCGCCCCGGTCTGCAAAGCCCAAAGTCCCGTGCGTCCAAAGAGGCCGGGATCTTACCTGGCTGCCGGAGTTTTCTGTCAGGTAATTGAAGACAAAGGACGAGAGTTCCTCATCTAATAGTGGAGCGCAGTCCGCCATCTTCTAGTGAATGAGGAGCCGTGGAGTCAGAGAGTGGAGTATAGGAGGAGGAGGAGGAGCAGTGGAGGAAGGCCGCCTGCAGGGGGCGCATCTGTTTACATACAGAAACAAACGGATACATTAAAGACATGCGGTTCTTCAAAGTAGGGTCTGGGGACCACCAGGGGTCAATGCGCTAGAGTCCCATAATAAAATGAGGATTACTTTACTGTCATTGTCAGTGCAGCTAATTTACTACAGTTTGTCTATTGCAGTTAGATTTATGACCATGGCTTTAAGGAATTAGGCTATATGTGTTATTTTACAACCAAAGATGGAGAAAAATGTTGTCACGTTTTTCAGATATAATAATCTGGATGTTATGTTGTTGTATGGATAATGTTTACATGGAAATAATAACATTCACTCTGTTCAGCTAGATTTAATCACGTGAATAAAGAAAAGCCACTGATTGAGTCACCTCAATCTCATGCCAGAAGACTTTTACATCCCTCTCATTTTATTTAGTCTAGAACAATCCCTCCCATAAAGCAATCCAGAGGCTCATGCATTTAGTTCACAGTATGTAGAGTCTGCAAATGTCTCTGCATTACTGTACTACTGGTTTAATTACATTAAAAGAAGATCTATATATCAAGCCTAAGATCAAGAATTGAACATTTCTTTAAGGGCAAGGAAGCTGACACAAAACGAAGCTGGTTTTCCAGTTGGCCACTGCTGTAATCAAGAGCAACATCAGTTATTATCGCAGTAAACAACAGTAATAGAAAGGTCTGATCGCTGGGGATGCACTTTGTGGACTTCAAAACTCGGGTTGCGCAGCTCTGCCTTTGTTTTGAGAAAGGCACACATAAGCGTTGGCAGCATCCTGTTTCTGTTGCCGGGCAACTGCAAAATCAACTTCTGTCAGTCATTTAGCGGAGTTGATGACATTAGCTGATGTCGTTGTAACTAATGAAGAATTTCAACATGTGATTCTGTCTCAACACAGCGAGAAGAGACAAGTTTGGAACAATATATGTTTATTTAATCTTAATGCAGTAACAGCCTGTCTGTGCTGTGGCAGAGCTGATTAAACTGCACACTGATGGAGGGTGTATGTAGATGGTAATGTCTATTTAACACTGAGGTTGCTTCTCCAAAACTTTTATGAGTCATTGTTGGGCAAGCTATTTGAATAATGTAATTACTCATCCCTGTTCTAAGTGTTACAAGTATCCCTGGTCATTGTATTAGATTTATTTAAATGCCAGTGTTATAGGCATGCATTATATTTATCTATACACATTTGCTGCTTAGTTTTGTCTTATAAAGGGCAACCACTTGAGGCTGGGAAAGACAACTATGACCCTGTTTTCACTGGCTTGTTTTAACTATCAACCTGAAGCCCAGCCTGAAACAAAATAACATGTAATTTTCATAATTCTGACGCTGTATACATGGATGATAATTGATGCTTTCATCTGAGTTTTGCAGTGCTCTTCAGTGACAAGCGTCTGCATTTCCAGCCACTGAAAATGTTTTCAAACAGGAGCCTTTGACTTCATTCTTCTGCGGTTGTATAATAATTTGATGAAGATGAGACAGCTCGATATCTCTTTCCTCCTGTGTTGATCGCTGCCCATAGCTAAAGCTGTTTGGCGTCCGTTTTGCAGCCTGTCTGAAATATTTGCGAGACAGACACATTTTAGTGGAAAATTACTTTTGCTAAAAGAGTTGGGCAATAAAACTAAACTGATAAGTGTGTCTGATCACTTTTATTCCAGTGAGTCATACAGCAAGCGAGAACACAAGCGCTTTAGGGATTGAATGAGATCCCAGAGGCGCTCGGGTTATATCTGAATGTGACTTTAGTTTGGTGTTTTTTATTCAATGTGAAGTTATTAAATTATTCTCAAAATGAATTCCACAACACTCTCTGCATAACATTACATCATGCCTCACAGTTAGCACATGATGCAATCTAAAACCTGCACTGTAATGTAGACTTTATGATTTTTATGGCATTGTGTGCTGTTAGTGGATCGAGTTTCCACAGTTGCAGCTGCTCCAGACACAGAGCAGAAGGAAAAATGTTGCATTAGGGGCAGCAGTCATTGTAATGTTATCACGGCATAGCAGCAGGGCGGTTTTCTTTCTCTGTGTGTCATTTTGGTGGAGGTGAGGAAAAAGTTAACTGTCGGAAGCAGCTGTCAGCAACATTTGCCAGACACGAGAGCTACCTGGGGGCAGCTCCCCAAACTTGTTCTTGTAGCATTGGCAGTGACTTTGTCTCCAACAAAAGTACTGTAGAGTAGAAGCACAAAAGAGGTCTAACAGGCCAGCAGCAGTCAGTTTATCAGACCGGTTTTAAACAAAGGCCCCAGGATAGTCAAATTTGTTTGGAAGCAGTGCAATCATTATCCCACCTGCCTGCTGGAAGCATCCAGTACAGTCTACAGACTGACGCCGGGCTCTGTTTTACCGCTTCACACAGCAAACATAAGTCTGAACGAACTGCTGACTTGTTTATTGGCTGTGTGATTGTCAGACTGATAATACTTCCTGCCCAAAAGCGATAGCAAATATGTTCAAAACAATGGAGAATTATCTGTTACTGTTAGAGTAAAACTATGCATTATATCAGTAAAGATCCTGACCAGTGTACAAGTACAGGAGCAACACATAAACGCAGAGCAAATATGTGTGCAAGCTTTGCATACTTCTGAGTATAACAGAGAGGAAGTATGTATAAGGGAACAAGAGAGAAATAGGAAATGTGTCTGTATAGTTAGTGTAGTATATTTGTGTGTCATTTGAGGACAGCAGACACCAGTGGACACCCTCTTCCTCCCTTTGACTCTGCTGATAGCAAATGTATTAAATTCATTTATTCATTTCCATACATAAGCAGCTAAACTTGTTGATGTTGATATCTGCATTTGTCTCAACTCGTCACACTGTTCAATGCTTTTACACAATCAGTGAAATGAATGAAAGCACAAGCTCAGTCAAGCCTGTTCAAGAAGAGACATAAAATATCATTAATCACACCTACATCTCCTTATAAATACATAGAAAAACTGTTTACAACTTTTAACTGTTGTGAAGTAGCCAATGGGGACACTTGGATGTTGTGGTTTTAGGTGTTTGGAAGTATTTAAACAAAAAGAAACACAAAGTATACACATGTGTAAAGGTTTCCAGCAGCTGAAGTGGAGTTTGACTGCTGAATGGTTTTGGTCAAATTACCAGTAGTGAGGGACATGTGTGTCACAGTCAGAGGTTAAGAACAAGGACTTCTTTAAACCCAACTCAGAAGAAGCACAGGGATCACATTTTACAACTAGAAATAGACCAGAATACACTAACACATAACCTAACCCAGCTCCAGGGCTGATTTTGTTGCAACCAAATGACAAATTGTGTTTTTTTTCTCTGCTTATCACTTTGTCGTTGTGCAACCACAAGACATGTGGCCAACAACAGTTTCACTTTAATGTAACACATTACTCATCAGTCATGTTGGTTTCTGAACCTGCTGCTTTATATATTTCACAACATGCTATTATTTTTCTCATGACTTCAAAACAGCAGAAACAAAAGAGTCTCATGATTATTCAGTGTTAATGATGATAACTGCTAATTTTTAAAAGCTGAGGTGCAGCTATTTTTTTTTTCATAAATTTGAGTCAAATCTGATATTTAAGAAGGTTCATATTGTTACTAGAAGGACAAACACTGTTCAAAAATAAATGGTGTACTCCTACTAAGCAGAGCTACTGCTCCAAATAACTGTCAACCCATAGTAATCAGATGTGGCTGATACAAGAGATATTGGCTCAGCCCCAGAAAGCAACAAAAATATATAAGTATGCAAGTTATACTTTATTAGTGGATATTACCAAACAAATCACGTTAACCAAAACTAGGTGTTTCACAGTGAACCTACTGACCCAGGGCCTTAGCTTCTCTTTTCTTTCTTTCTGTTTACAAGTGTGACACTATTTGTGTAGCACAAGTTACCTGATACACAAGTCATGACAACCGGTAAAAATAGCAATTACCGTAATTCACAGACCTGCTATGTTTGCCTGCTCGTAGGTTGGTGGTGGCCCCAGAAGAAGAAGAAGAAGCCAACATTACTGAAATGCCAACAAACTTTTCCAAGTCGTGTTCCAGTGATGTCCTCTTCTTACGTTAACACAATTTATATTTACATTCATTTAACGCGGTGAGCGAACCCTTTGATCCACAAATACCGCCAGTGAGGTCACAGCAACCTTCAACATCTAGCATCACAAATAACTAACAGTACGAAGGTCAAAGGTAAAATGTTAAACATAGCGATCAAGTTAACTAATGAGGATTCTGGTTTTCAGTCAACTGACAAGAAACTAAGAGGATGTGGTTTGGAAACACTTGAAATCCTCGCAGAACAAACAGTGGGTTTGCTTTTATTATATAGACTCTAAAATTGGTTGTCTTTAAAAACCACTAACTCCTATGGGAAGCATCTCTCGACTCCAAACAACTCAGTGCCCTTTTTATATTTAGTTATCTCCGTGTACAAATAATAAAGACTAAAAGACAGAGAAGAAATACAAAATGTGCCGGAGAGAGTAGGAAGTGCCGCGGGGGGCTTACAAAACAAATGTCTCGCAACCCAAAAGAAAACTCCACTCAAGATGACAAACAGGCTATAAGCTGCAGAAACCCAGGCGGCGTTCGTGCCTCTGTATATCACACTGAGCTACAGCGGACCACCACAAACACTAAAAAAATAATCCAGGTCTCTTAACTGTAAACTGAGATGATGTGTGTCTTAGCAGCATCCAGACAATTCAGGTTGACATTTCAATAATGTTTATTCCCCGGGGGTTTAGTTTAGTCCCTGTTTGAAAACAAGGCCGCGATCTAAGGTCAGGCTGTCGTTAAGCAGGGGCTGGTATGTGTCAGGCGGTCTCACACACAAGTACAGTATTTCATGGAAGTGGACGTTCCAGGTTACATCCTCTGCCACCTCTGTGCTCTGATGCCTTTCAAAAAACAACAGTGAGCTACTGCACTTCACTGTCGTGCAAAGGTCAGATTGACCTCAGATAACTTCAGAGATAACAGGACATTCCAGCTTCACACTGGGAAGTCAAGAAAAGTCTAATCTTGGTGATGTCATTTTATGTATTGATTGATGGTTCAAGCACATTTCCGCAACATCTAGTTCTGGATTTTCTTTAAGTTTGTTGGAGACAGGATTCTTCCCCAGAAACCTCCCCTTGACTCTACAACCTTTTCTTCTCACGTTCAAGCTTGACTTCCACATACTTGTCTTTCAGGTAAAATACCGACTTGATAATTGTATATAGTGGCACCAGCTCTGATCCAGAAGGTCAAAATAATTGGTCGTATGAGCAGCATCACAGGCAGACAAGCTAGCAGATCAATAAGCTTAGTCTCAAGGTCAGAACTATGAATGGTAGAAAGATGGAGATGCCTGAGTCAGCAAGATGCAGCAGATCACTGAACATATCTATCTATCTATCTATCTATCTATCTATCTATCTATCTATCTATCTATCTATCTATCTATCTATCTGTAGCACAACTATCCTGACTATATTGTATCACAAGCAAAGGAAAATCTGAACTGATGATTAAAAACTATGTAAAGTGCTCGACAAAATTATTGAGATTTATCTCCTAGAAAAGCAAACATCCACAGCTGTAGCCATAGAGTTCAGCTTCTCCTTTTTTGGTGTGGCAGTACTCAACAACCAGTGCATTATGGGCTCCCTGTAAATCACATATAACAACAACAGCACCATATAAAATCATTGAGACATTGCGCAGTCTCCAAAATAAGATACTTTCAGGGAGATGCTGATGCAGCTCTTTGCCACTACAGAGTAATATAGACATATAGTAAATGAGACAATCCAAAATATTTGAGTAAATCCTCACGAAAGCATATGCTGCTCTTATTAATGAAAAAAAAAACAACTGTCTGCTGTAGCAAAGAAAGGGAGAGGTAGGTTATGCCTCGAGAGAGATTCTTGCAGCAATACAAACCAGCCACTTGAGATAGGCATGTTGCATTTGAGGGGTTGGATGCTGCATGGGTGATGCTGCCTCTACCTCCGCTACATGCACTGCAGATTTTACGACTGCATTTGCAGACTGGCAAACCTACAAGACAACCAACATTTCCATCCTTGGGTCCTGCTACTAGCCCTAACAGATTTGCATGCAGTCAACATGTCATTATGGGATTTTCAGGAAGTGCCGGAGTCCCAATGAAACCTGCCAAAAATCAACAATTCAGAAAGAAGTGATTTTTCTACCTGGTGTGTGTTGACTCTTTTCAGGATCTCCAGATCAAACGGTCAGTCGGTGAGTGGCTGAGAAGACTCCAGTCATGTAAGAAGGATGTTCCAAAAATAACCATCCAGGACAGGGGGACACATTGGTACATACTAATCTAGACCGGCAGCTCGCCAGTCAGTCAGCCAGGCAGTCAGGTATGCAGTCAGTCAGCCAGGAGGTCACTCTGCCTGACACTATGTTCTCACTACAGACAGATGGATTTAGTTTCTTCAGTGCAAACTTCAGGTCTGATAGTTAACGCTGCTGAACTGGTCAGGAAGTGAGGGTTTGCATGTTAACAGCAGCTGCTGGAGTAATAAACAAATGTGCTGTTTACACTAAGTGTTTATCACCACAGTGTGCATCATTGACAAAAATGTTAAATATATTTAATCACAGATGGATTTCATTCATTTTTTTGGTCCCACTACTGTTTTAGTGACTTATGTTCTTATATATTACAACCCCCCGGCTGTCCTTGTGCTTTTGTATGTGTCAGTCAGTCAGTCATCATCTATACCTGCTTTCTCCACACTTGGGTCGCAGGAGACTATCCCAGCTGTCAATGGGCAAGAGGCAGGGTACACCCTGGACAGGTTGCCAGCCTATTGCAGGGCTAACACAGAGACAAACAACCAGTCACACTCCCACCTATAGTCAATTTTAAAGTAAGCAATTCACCTAACAAGCATGTCTTTGGACTGTGGGAGGAAACCAGAGTGCTCAGAGAAAACCCACCATGCACAGGGAGAACATGCAGACTCCGAGCCGAGATTCAAACCCTGAACCATCTTGCTGTGAGCCATGCCGCCCCTATTGTATGTGTGCCCAGTACAAATATAGCTAAGACAAACTTTGATCCACAGCACTACTACTGGTCATAAACGCCACCGTGTATCTTTAAGGCAGACAATTTAAGTCAAGAGATGCAGACACTGTTTAAAAATAGATTTTAATAGAAAACACTGATGCTTCAGACCAAACATTGTTGCCATCGTGTGGAAAATTAGAAACACGGTCTCGTTAAAGCAGTGGTGGGCAATCCTGGTCCTCGAGAGCCCCTATCCTGCATGATTCAAATGACCAGGATCGTTAGCAGGCTTCTGCAGAGCTTGATGATGAGCTGATCATTTGAATCTGGTGTGTTGGAAGAGGGAAACATCTAAAACATGCAGGATAGGGGCTCTCGAGGACCAGGATTACCCACCCCTGCGTTAAATCATTCACCCATTATAAGAGATAGGGATTTCAAGTTCTTTTTAAATTTTGTTCTTTTTTGAAAGGATCCCATCCACTACTTTCACCGCAAATTGTACTATTCGTTCCTTTGGTAGTCTATTTTGCCATTAACATCCCCGATGTAACATGGCACACAAACAAAACAATGAACCAACACAAGTGAAAACATGACCTCCTTGGTGGGGGAGGAAGCTGTGTCGGGTTCAGACATGATCCTTTCTTGGTAAGTTTTAGAAAAGAGTAGTTTGGGGAATGATTACTATCTTGTTGAACTACTTTGTTGAGCCATCGTGATTGCAATATGAACCATTGGATTAAGGTTAGGGAACCAGTGCTGCTATGATATCTAAAAAAGAAAAGAAAAGACATTGAGATTCAATGGGATTGTCCTATGTTGAAATACAGTGTGTTTTTGGCCCATCCATCCTCCCCATGCTTACTATGTCTAACTGCATTGCAGAAAGCCTCTCATCTAACAGCCAACACTATAGACATAATTACAGCTGCAATGAGGGTGAAAAAGAGGCCAAACACCATGTTGGATGTGACATCAGGAGGGATAATGTCCTGTTTACTCCACCATATTTACCTGCCACTTGTAGTTATTACTGCCAGGGTAAAACGTAGGTATTCCTAAAGATTTCAAAGCGTGATGTAGTTGGGCCAAAAATATGATCTACCATCAAAATTGTGCCTCACATGTCAAAAAGTTGACATTTTTTTTACTGCAAGTACTTCAACTGAATAGTAGGTATGTATTTTAATGTCACTTTGTCATGGCTACTCACAGTAAATAAAGACTTCAAGTACCTGTAAGCTTGAAATAGACAGACAGAGAGGCAGTCTGTCAGAAAGCCAAACAGTCAGCTGGCCAGGCGCACTAAAAACAGTCAGCCACACTGCCACCGAGCCAGCAGAGCAGCCTCACAGCACTGCCAGTGAAACACATTTCACTGTGAAATAGGCCAATAAAATATGCAATGTGTGCACCGGTGTAACACTTATAGTAGTAAATATTTCCATAAAGAGCAAATAAATCCGAGCCAATGGTTTCAAATTACTGATTGTAAAGAGAATCCTTTTGGTAATCAAACACTGATTGTGTGAGGCCTTACTGTTACTGATGTGAATGACACTCCAGACAGAAATATAATCCACACATGCAAATTTTGGGACAGATATTCAAATTTGAAGATAAATATCAAGAAAAGGGGCAGTCTCCTCTTTTGATTGTGTGCTGATTCTGCTCCGTTTTAAACAAAGTTGATGCAAAAACATGGGCCCGCTGTCTCACCACCTCCTCCTTTTGTTACAGTCAGTGACGGGGTCCTTGCTGTGAATCCATTTACATTTCTCATCCTTTAAGGAATCTTGCAGAGGACATTACTGAATCAAGAGCATTCTGATTTATGGGAGTATTTAATTCAAGGCGGCGGGGATCATTGACATGTAACCAGGGAATTTCATTACTTGGTTGGCCAATCTGGTGAAGAGCTGCAGGAAGAAATAGTGTGTGGAGGGAAATCCGAGTGAGGTAGGTGTTAATTCATCATATGCTCTGTGTTCTTTGCTTGTTCAGTCATTTGCTTACTAACCCGCTGGCTGACTCCCTCAGTCTCTCTGCCAGCAGACTGACCTTGACCTTTGCACTAGTTAGTACAGGCCAAGCGGCAGACAGATCATGTGTCCACTCATTTACCAGTGCAACCAAACACAACCATAATGTGCTGACCACAGTGAAGCTTTGATTCCCTTCTTAACATGTTTGATGTTTTATATATTATTATAAATATATATTCTCTCCAGAGGTAAAACTATGAATAGTTATTATAATTGCTACCTTCACTGTTATTGCACCACAAATATTTTGTTTCATCTTAAACGTGAAACATTTAGTCTATCAACCTGTCACTACAATTACAAAACAATGGAGTCATCATCATAATAAACAATCTACACAGTTTTCTTTAAAATTATAAAAAAAATCATAATAAAATGTATTATTAGGATGCCACCATATTGTTAGTTTATGAGAAGTAACATGAGAAAAAATATCAAAATCAACACACTCGTTTTTTTTTGTTTTTTTTTTACTTTTTCTATAATGTATGTTATGACAAAAAAACTGCAAGTTTCATAAGCAAAAAAAAGTTTTGAGTCTTTTTTTGTCAAATACATATATAAGAAAAATCACCATCAATTCTATAAAAGTGTTGAAGAACCACAGCAGTTTTAAAAATACATATAACGGTGAAAAATATCATATAGATTTAAAGCACCCAAAGGTATTGACCTCACGGACACCTCTTTAGGAAACAAACAATAAAATAATCACACACCTGGTATATTTAGACAATACCCTAAAAGCAAACATTAATACTTTATCAGATGAAAAACGTAAACTATGAACTTTTTTTTTTTTTTTAACACCTTCAGGTTACCTGGATTTACTGCTTGTCAAACTGTCTGAGAATTTGTAATCATTTAAAAAATACTACCTGAACCAGAACTCTACATGCTGTTTTTAGTGTTACTGCTGTATACAATTTCTGTTTACCGTTTCCATGCAGACAGATGTTATTTACGAGCCCTATGGTGTATGAAGAGGCTGCGTTTAACATTGCCTCGTTGGCAGCAGCCTACAGGGTTCTCATGTGGCCTCTTCTGTATCCTTGATATGATTTATGGTATAATTTATGAGATGATCTGGAGTCAAAGTCATGCTCCCTCTTTCAAGTCGGTGTTACATCACAGCCTAAGATGCTTATGAAAGGTCTGGATGTGAATCTACTCTGTAAATAGATTTTTATTGTGGTACATCCTCACATAGTGACCTATCAAAGACCTCTGCAGTATTAATAACCTCAGCCGCATCTTATGTTTGGATTTATATTGTCGCCTCTCTCCTGTCTGTGTTCGCACTCCTTACAATCACGGTAATTTCAAAATGGTGAAGGAGCTCCGTGGTCGCTGATGCTGATGGATGACACGTCATCTGCAGACACCTGTTACAAAAACACGGCGAAAACAAAACGTGCCGCAGGACGTATCGAGCCAGCGTGTACCAGCTGTCCTCCATTAGAGCCCATAGATTGCAAACAGGTTTTTATTCCAACCACCAAACACTTCAGCAGCTCCTCTCACTAATAACTTCTTGCCTCCTTTTCCAGTTTGATAATCTGCCACAGTTGCTGCTGAGTTAGACCGCAGAGCCGATCCCAGCTGACACTGGGAGAGAGGCGGGGTGGACTCCAAGCAGGTCACCAGTCTGTGTTAAGCCTCCTTACAGTCTCAGTGCTGTGAGGCGACGGTGCAAACCACTGCACCACCGTACTGCACACACAACGAATAATAATCTTTTTTTTAAGTCAATATTTTGTTGAAGCACTGATGTGTTTGTACATCAGTTAATGGCCTTCCTCCCTGATGTGGGCAAATACAAAAAAGTGTTCATAAGACACGTCTCTGCTGTACTTTATCAGTACACAATTATTTTAAGCAAAGCCCAGAGCTTGGTAGCTATATTTAAAAATGATCTTCAACAGTACTTTGGAGATAAACAGTAACACTAACAATTAATATGGCAAAACTTTACTTGCACCAAATAGATGGAATTATACAGTATACAAGATGTGACATCGTGACAGGAGATAATCTAAATAAATAATACACAGCCAGGTTGTACAATCCAAAATAACATTTGGTGTTATCAGTCAGCAGCCCTCAGTCTGTGCATGTCATGCAGTAAAGCCTACTTAACACAAAGCTCTGTCAATCTCCTCTGCTTCTTTAAGTTGCAGCAGACTGGACGCAGCAGCACAGGCGCTGTCCATCTCCAACTGGAAGGAAGAAAGGACCAGTTCACTGAAACTGGATGGAGGTGGAAGTACTGGAGGTTTTTCTATGACACTGAAATCATCAAATTCACTTATTCTATTATGATTTGGGCCCAGTGAATTGGTTTGATCCTTTGTATTTCATGTCACCTTTCTGCAGCACTTTGTAACCACTAAAAGGTGCTTATTATTATCATCATCATTATCATGCTTAGAGAGCCCTTTGAGGCATAATCTGTGATACTGGGCTATAATAAAATATGACTTCACTTGATCTGAAAAACACATCAAATTTTAGATGGCTGCAGAAATGGTGCAAAAAGAAGCTTAACAAAAAGTCCCACATTTAAATTTAAAGGTAAAACTGAGGCACTTTAGTTGATTTAACAGGTTTCATTGATTTCATTTTGGCTTCTAAACGTTGTCACTTTAAACCATAATAAAGATGTATATATAAGTAATTGTTTGTGTGTAACATATGTGGTCAATGGTTGAAGTAACTCCTCATGAAAATCTATTTTTCAGTGTATTATGTGCTCTAAATGCACCAGTGTGCGCTCGTTTCTCTGCCATATACACACAATGGATTCAAGGTTGAGGCAACACAGTGAAGTTCAAAAACTTCAATCCAGTTATTTATACCATAAGCAAATATTATTTGCAGTTAATGAGCGTGCTGCTGCCTTTAAGTGCTGCTGTAAACACAACTGGCAGACAAGTGGAGTTTAAGAGTGTTGCAGAGTAAAGCACACGAGCAGGGAAGAGGCCATTCTTACTGGTAATTGAATTGCAATGATGCAGTGCTGAGAAGATGTAGAACAAGATAGCATGGTATGTTAGGACGGCAGCCATGCATACACAGAATGATAGCCGATGAATCAATTACAGCATCAATTACTTTGCTGATGTGATTTTTTTTATATATATATATTAATACCGCAGCTGCAGCACTGAGCTGGTTTACCTCTGCAGGGAGGAGGTGAAACTGTGTATTAAATATTACAGGTTGATCTGCCTTTCAGCTGACTGGTAGAAAAAAATCATATCTGGTAGACTTTAACATCTTCATAAAAATAAATCTGTATTTCCTTCCACAGTTGTTGGAATTTATTGTTAGATATTTATTACATTTTTATTAAGTTTTATTAGTTTATTTCATCAATTCTTGTTTTTATTTTACTTGCAATTTTCATGCATTCATTTTTTTTTTTTTTTTTACATTTTGCTTGATTGTAGTTACTGTAGACGTGTTGTTGTATCATTTATTTTTTCATCATGCTGTACAGTACATCTCTGATTGTCATAATAAATTACAATGCCCCTTTCTGCTGCAATTCACACATATATCCAACTAGAGTCCATAAGAAACCATGTGATTCGTCCATTTTCTGCACTATCACCCTCAACCAGCATCAGATCATAAAAGCTGGATGGAGGGTTTCACATGTGATCATCAGATAGGAAACAAGCACAATCCATCAGATCAGGTGAGAAAAAAATCTCCAATAAAGCAATGAAATTATGACAAAGTTCAAATAGCCAGCAACAAAATACCAGATTAGTTTTTGATGAAACTTGTAGAATAATTCTTAAACTACATTTTTCTGCAGCACCTAGAGGCAGCATTAAAAGGAGAAACCGTCTGACCTTCAGCACCACCCTCACTAGCCTCTCCTCTCTTTCCTCTCTGAACTTCATAATTCATTTCTGCTGCACGCTGCCCGGAGCTGTTCACACGTGTCGGTTCTCTCCTGTAAACTGTTCAGTTCAAAGCAAAACAAAAACATCCCCACCTGAAGCTGCTGCTGGTGACAACATTCTCTAACCTGATTGGTTAATGAAAGGTAAACCCCAGGTCGAGGATGAGCTCACCCACAGCTCCATGCAGTCATACAGGAAAAGTGATATATCTCAAATGTATATATGGAGGATTAAACACGCCCACACATGCACACAAAGCCGTGGGATTTCACCCACATATGCTGACTTGACAGTATGCACTTTTTTTTTTTTTTACATATTGTGCCTGTAGCTACACATTCTTTAAGGGTATAACACATGAAGAATTACACATAAGTACTATGACATAGAGGCTTATGGTGATATAAGGTGAAGAGGAGGTGAAGCCAGGTTTACCTCTGTTCAGAAAATAGGAAATGAAGCAGTCCAATACATGCTTATTAATTAAGGGCAAGACTTAAGGCTCTGAAGACATCTGTGTAGTCTTTTTTTTTTTTTTTTAACCATAGCTAGGTCCCTTAGCTAGGGTTACAACCCTCCTCAATAACCCATTCACACACACACTCACACACCAATGGCTACGGACCTGCCATGCAAGGTGCTAGCCACCATTGGTAGCAACTTATGGCTCAATTAAACTGGTACCTACTCGGATCGCTCGGGATTGGCCCCCCTTGGTTGCATTTACATTGCCGAGGATAGTCCTTCCTCCGTGTAGCTGGCCGTCATTCGTGACGTCAGCTTTTATGCGATTCTTTCGTTTGGACCACACCGTCCAGCTCCTGCTGAATTTTCTCATCGATGACTAATGACAGAAAGGTTTGCACCTCGTCCTGAGTCCATGGGGCAGGATTTCTAACAGATACAATTTCTCTTCTTGTTGTTATTTTAAACACGTCTGCACGGTTTGCCGAAGATTTAAAAATGCCCATGTGTTTGCGGGGACAGATTACGTGCTGCGCAGTGATGACGCAATGACACAGAGACGATTCCGACCAATAAGATTTTAGTACCTGCTCCAACCTGACCGGGTAATTTTTTTTGGAACTGCAGGAGAGGAGGTACGAAAAGTTGCACCAGGTACCAAATTCCAGGTACTTTTTCACCAGTGTAAATGCGCCAAAACCGAAGCGAAGCGAGTAGGTGTCAACGCGCCAATAGGGTTCAGCGTCTTGCTCAAGGACACTTCAACATGTGAACAGAAGGAGCTGGGGATTGAACCCGTGATCTTACGATTCATAGACAACCCGCTCCACTGCCTGAGTTGCGTGATGCATAAACGTTGCAAGTTTGAAAATCACAATATAAAAACAAGTTGCTGCATGAACCTAACAGCCAATTGTGATTATTAAAAAATCAGCTGTGAATGACTGTTCTCAATTAAAAAAATCTGAGAGGGTCTTAAATGAACAGAGCCAATCAGGAGGAGCAAGGTAAAGTAGGAAAAGGTGTGAACACATTTCAATAATGACAGAACAACTGAAGTGATGAACAGGACTTATAGATGAACAGGAAGTGGAACAATAAAAGTATTTTGGCCATTAGACTCCAGTGAGGTGGAGATGGGTCTGAAAGGTGAATGATAGAAGAGTGAGTTTTTTTTACTAGGGACATTCATTGGGTTGGAGACGATGAACAGGACGACCAATGGCCAAAGAATGAGGTGTGTGTGGGAAAGTGGAAATGAAGCATTTCCAGACAGACATGAGGGAACAGATCTGCTTTATTACTAATGCCAAAGCTTCATCAGGTTGCTGGGTGTGGACATGAGGCTATGATAACAGCATTAATACTTAGGCTATATGTGTATATACCACATGTGTCCCAGTGTATGAGTACTTATCTAACTAAAAGCAGACCCAGGACGGGCAGATTAAAGAATATGTTCACATTTACTTCTATTTTTACTGCCCACAAAGACATCCCTGCAGCAATGGATGGCTCATATTCACCTCATTATGTAATCTTGTCAAATCCTCTTTAGAAGTAAGAAAAAAATCATAAACTTTGTCACATTTTATTTTTGTCAAAAGGTCAGGAATTTGTTTTCTGGTTTTTGCTGCATCACATTAAACACGGATCATAGTTTACAGAACCCAACCTCTGTCTCTCTGTCTCTGTGTCTCACTGTCTTTTTCTGTGAATACAGTTTCCACCTCCTCTAATTAAACGTTTCATTCACGTAGTCTTTCTCTCTCTTTCATCCCAAATTTCCCTCTCTGGTCCTGTTGGAAGCTGCTCCCTCACTAATCAGCAGTGATAACTGTGCAATTGAATTTACACCAAAACAACAACATTATATTCCCACTGCAAATACAGGATGTAGCTCCAGTGATCTGTTCATGCCTACAAAACAGAGGCGAACCCAGTCTGCTTTGGTGTACTGCATACTGCATACTGCAACTTCAAATATAGAAAAAAGCACAGGAGAAAGGACATTTTTAATATTTGTTGTCTCATATTTTTTACACCAACATCAGAGCTGTCATTTTTCAGACACTAAAAGTAATTAATCCATTATGTTTACATGCATTAAATCCTATGTTGTAAAAACCTTCCATCGCAGCTTATTGATCAAAAATGTTATCAATCAAACTTTAATGAGAGGAGATGATCATTGTATTAGAACATCTCATAAAGCTGTCTAAAGACATAACAGTGTTGCACGCCACAGCGCAGCCAGACAACATCCCCTATCGATGTTTATTATAGGAAGCCATGTCTTGTTTGTAGTTATCAATCAGTGCCGTGGCCTATTTCATAGACGGGTCATGTGTTCATTGATCAGCAGGGAGAGGGGGGCACGTTCAGCCCCAGCTGTGTCAGAGCAGGAGATCGATGAAACTCACACACAGTTTTATAGCAACTGAGCTGAGCCAAGTTTAGTCGAAACTTTTTCTTTTTTCTTCTGTCTGAAATGTTTTTGTTGCCAAACTCAGAGGGCAAACTTAAGAGACAAAGTTCACCCAAACTCCACATGAAAGCTGCACACAGATGTGCCTCACCACCGCAGGGGAATACACTGAGAGCAATTATTGGGATTTGGGGTTCAGATAGTTTGTTGACCTGTAGCAGAGGTATCATCAATTGAAAGAGAGAAAAACTAAAGCACCTACATGAAAGCAGCATCTGGTCAGACATCGCCTGTCATGTCATAAGAATTCTGTCATTAATTAAGCTTCACAGTGAAGCTGAAACTGTGAATATTTTCCTACTTCAATACAGTTTAATAAGTACAAGAAGTGAGACACAAACTCCAGGAAAATGTGTTTGTGTAGAAGACAGAGCTGAGTTTGTCTAAATCAGTGGGCACGTAATAAGCCAGGTTTGTGTTTGTCTGAAACACAGTTTGGTCAGTTTTTACCTCAGCTCAGGAGGTTACAGAACAGATCTTGATAAAGAAGAAACAAATTGTTACATTTTGGGCAAGATCACAGGATGAGATCCTGTCCAAAAAAAGTCTGTATTTGTTAAAGGAGATGTAGTATACTGTTTTTCAGCAAGTTTAAATAATTCTTATATGCCCCTAGAACATATCTGTGAAGTTTCTTGGTGAAACTCCACTTTGATCCTGTATTTCAGTCTGCCTCAAAAATGCTCTGTGACAGGTCCACTATGAACTGATTGTTTTTAAATGGTACATGGAGAATATTTATATAGCGCTATCATGACCTTAGCTAGGTCCCAAAGCGCTTTACAAAGCAACTCATTCACCCATTCACGCACACACTCACACACCAATGGCTACAGAGCTGCCATGCAAGGCGCTAGCCACCATTGGGAGCAACTTAGGGTTCAGTTTCTTGCCCAAGGACACTTCAACATGTGGACAGGAGGAGCTGGGGATCGAACCCACAGCCTTATGATTCACAGGCGACCCACTCTCCCACCTGAGCCACAGCCGCCGCTGGTGCCTGTTGCTTTAATGCCTCCCTCCGTTGCTCTGCACTGACGTCAGGACGCCATCGCGGTAACATGAAACCAGTGCAACGCAAGTAATCGAAAAAGTCCCCTTCGCCATGAGGCTGGCAGCCTGTTGTAACAAAACGTGTGGGTTTTTACAACTCAAACAGAGTTTTGGGTGCACTCATGTCGCAGCCAAACTTCTCTTGTAACAGAGAAATCCTAGAAGGTAGATCCTACGCTTCTGACGCTGTAGGAGACCACATGGGATACTGTGGAGTGACTGGCTAATGCAGCATCTGTCAGATGCTGTCTGCTCTACTGTTACATCACAATATATCAGAATCCAGGGCGGCTCTTTTTATCACAGATATTTCTGTTCAAGCAGTTCAGGCAACAATGAGACGGTTTTAGTCAGTCAGTGGACTTGGAGGCAGCCACAAACCAAACAATACATATAAAATACTTTAAAAAGTAAATTTTTCCATAATATGTCCCCTTCAAGATAGTTTTGTTATTTCACCACAGGAGCCCAACGGTGTTCACTCCCTGGCATCAGTACAGCTGCGTTTTGCCCCGGCAGAGGTTTGTGTATCTTTGTGAGTAAGTTATAGATGTCAACAAGATTTCACGAATCCGCTCTGACTCTAAATTAATTGGACAATGAGAAAATGCCTGAAGCCTCACATTTTTTAAAATACAGGACATTTTTAGAGACTGAGATTTTTTGAAAAATGGAAATATTTAGTTGAGCCTCTGGATTCAAAGGGTTGTTTGAGGATGAAGACTTTCAGGTTTAGTTTGGGACCAGGCGTGTTGATTATATCGATGTGGGTCTGCACAAGTACAGTGCAAACCTGTGTGTGTGTGTGTGTGTGTTTTAGGAGTAGAGGCTAAGACAGAGACCGATGAGGAGAAGACAGAAGAAAATCAATTCAGTCTCTTCTTTGTTTCTTGCAGCTACTTCTCCATCCTACCACCTCCTTCATCACCTTTTCAAACCCTCATCCTCCAACTTTCTCCTCTCTCCTCTTATTACACCTCACCTCAGTCTCCTTTTCTCTGTTTCAGACCTTTTTTTTTACTTCCTCCTTTCTTACTGTCACCCCTTTCTTTATCCTCTACTAACTCCTCCAACTTTGATCTTCCTCCTCTCTCCTCTGCCTCATTACAATCTCCTCCTGTTTTCTCCTCTCTGCTCTTCATCCTCCTCTTCTACCACTTCTCAACACCTTCCTCTCATCTTTTTCAGTCCATCCCCCTTTCTTTGTCTTCCTATCTCCTTTTGACTTCCCTTTTCTTTCTCATGCTCCTTTTTAATCTTCATCTCCCTCACTCCACCCCTCGCCCTCCTCTGTCTCTGCTATCATCATTAACATCACCCTCATTTTCTTTATTTTATCTCTTTCCCTGTGCCTTACACACACCCTCACACACAGGTGACAAACTGAGGAGGGGACGTGGGGAGTTTGCAAATGTCCTCATTTTCATGCTGTCTCACCGAGGCCACTTTAATTCCTGATAAAGAGAGTGGAAAGGAGAGCTTTTCACTTCCTTCATGGTATGTGCAAATTCATCAGCTCCCACAACTACTTTCTAATCCCCTATTGTTTCATTTTTTTCCAGCATTTGAACACTGCGGTCCTCATACAACATGCCAGAATCACAGCACAGCTTGGGAAAAGAGTCTAATTGAGAAATATTGTTTGTGAAAGTCGAACGAGAAAAGACCAAAGGTGAAATGATGTTGGTTCAAGATTGGATTCGTGTACAAAATATCAACACAAATAGCAAAATACTGAACAAATACAAACACTAAGAGCTGTGTCAAATTTCAAGAGGAACTTTAAGCCATAATCTCACATCAATACTGAAGAAAAATACTCTTCTACAAAATATTTTCTTTTATCTAGTTCAATACATCACCGGTGACCTATGAAACATTGTGAAACATCAGTCATTTTCCAGTGAATAAAAATACCCTACAACTATAGAGTTTGGAGCTGCTGCAGTCGACATCAGTGAGTGCACTGATGTCGCAAATCTTATTCAGCTCAGTGCCCTTCAATTTGAGTTCAAAACATTAAAAGTTGCCAGAACTGGGAGTTGTGAGTTGTCATGCACTGGCGGCAACAAAACATCCCACTGTCTCTATATTTACTCTGGCATACTCTGTGTCTTTAGGCGAGCATTTTCCAAGCCTCCGTGAGCAGAACGGCAGATCTTGGATCACCAGACACACCTCCCCGAACCATCTCATCCTAGAGAGAGAGATAAAAGCTGACTGGTGAACAGCTCTCCCTGTGTGAGTCGCTGCTGTAAAAGCCGTCCTTAAAATGCTCGATTTCCATTGAGAGGAGCCAAAGTGGGTTTTTTGTGAAGCCGACACAGGACAGCATTCGTCCTCTTTCAAATCTAAATGGTGGAGCCATGAGTAGAGCTGGTAAGGTCAGTCTGCTTCAAGAAAAAAATGTATTTAACATAGCATTCAGGGGAAAGGCTGAATTAAAAAGATTTTAAAGTACTCTAATAGATGTGAATATACTGTCATTTTTAAATCTCTTTTTATTGTCTTCAGTGATTTTGCTTCGGTTCTTTTTCTGGTGTCCGTTGCCTACATGTGTGTTTGAGCAGTGCTGTATAAATAAAGCTTGAATAGATCCTTGAATAGATCTGTGAAGGGTGCGACTGGTTTGATATTTGTCTAAGAGTTTAGGTACTTTCCAAATGATAATAAAAGGCCATTTTATTTTTATTGACAGTGAAACAATACGTCCTATTAAGGGTGAACAAGGAAATACAACTGCAGGGTGTGCCGGGAATAAAATGTCATTACCCAAGGAGGATTTGGTGCCTTGAACCACTTGGTCATCCTGACTGTGCTTGCTGGTGAAGGTAGTTTTAATTGTAACTTACCGTATTTTCCGGACTATTGAAGTCTATAAGCCGCTACTGAATTTATTCGAACAGTTTCATGTGGTCCACTCTGACCGGGTCTGATGTGACGATGCTAAATGTATCGGCGGCACGGAGCTTGCTAGCTCGTAAAAAGCTAACGAGCTTCATGCCACCGATACATGAGCCACACCGGAG